>LOEQ01013236.1:25680-48012 GCA_001685075.1 Bramus lutescens | reverse complement strand
CGCCCAAACAGGCTGAGCTGGGGGATCTTTGCCCCGAGGAAGGGAAGGGCCCTAAGTTCTTAAAATATTTTAAATGCATATTCTGTAGTCTTTGAAAGGCTTGAAGAATGTCTATCCATATGAAATACATCTCTGTACATCGAGAAAACCTCACATGATTACAAGCTTGACTCTTATAGATGACTATATATTAACCTGTGTTTCTTAAATATACATTACATTTTTAAATCAGCTGCACAAACACAATACCTTAATTAAGAAAAGAAATATACATATAACAAAATTGATCTTAAAATTGTATCAATAAACCAAGATCCATACCAATAAAAATCTCTATAGCACATCCCCTTTAATTGAAAACATTTATAAAAAATAATTCAGGGAATTTGGGTATAGTTCTCTCCAAACTGCTTCCTGCTTTTTATTGAGGACAGTATTTTGGGGGGTGTTTATGGTGACCTTTTTGGGGGTCTTTGTCCATCAAACCACATTAGTCAGGAATTAATCCACAGGTTCTCATCCTCTGTGGAAACAAAAAAAGAACTTCTTTTAGAAAATTACATACCCTTAGACCCAAATTTTGAATACAAGATACCTTTAAAGTATATATGTTGATTACTTAGTTTCTTCACAGTCAAAAAATTCAATAAAAACACATTAATATACATAATCCTGTGTATATTATAACTCTCTGTGCATATTCCATCTTTGCTTATTGTGGCTTATTTTTCTAACTCCATTACTTTTTATAAAAGTTAATATTAATTTTATTATCTTTGCTCCTTTAATCTATGACTGTCTGTACTCTTTTATATTATATTTACTGTCTCATTCTTTTTCTTTTCTGTCTCAAGTCTATGTACATTTTTTAAACACATGATGTCTCATTTCGAGGTCTTTTATTTCTGAATCTGTTTTATTGTGTACCTTAAATCCTTTTTGACCAGAAGCACTTCTAAAAATTGTTAAGCAGCTAAGCATCATTACTAAGACTAAAGCTCCTTTGCCTTTTGGCTCTGACCAGTTCAGTCCAGGGCAGAGGTATGTTCACAGCCCCGTTTTCAGGCACATGGGGGTCTATGTTGCCATTAAGCAAGTTGCAGCACTTTTCTTACAAACATCATTTACATACTTCATAGCCAGACTTCCCAAAATCTTCAGAGCTAGTCATGCTGGAAAACCAGGAAATCACCTTTTTGAAACCGAGTGTTTTGTGTTTTGTTTTGTTTTTACTTCTGAATCAGGAAGACCTCTCTTAAAGGAGTTGTGGCAAGCTAACAACAAAAATGCCGACTACCAATAAGCTGTGCTTAACTCTGTTCTTTTGTGTCTAAAATTACTTTTTAAGCCTTCTCTGGTTTGATGTGGATTTAGTCAACCACGTTGGTACAGCAATTTGTTGTAGGAGGCTGTTTGTTTGTTTCCCAGCCGTCCAGAGTCCTGAAATAACCACAGGAGTCTGGATGGCTGGGAAACAAACAAACAGCCTCCTACAAAATACACACACACACACACACACACACACACNNACACACACACACACACACACACACACACTTGTATATGTCATGAAAGCAGAAGTAAAACTATCTAGGGACAAAGAATCCAATAAAGGGAATAACAACAAAAGAGAAGTTAGGTTTGCATGGGAGCAGGATGTTCCACAAAGAAAATTTGTCATTTGTGCTCAGAGGTATGGAATGAGTGGGTCAAATCCTCAAAAGACCCCTAGTCAGTGCTTATTAAGAGCAAGTGACAGAAAGATGCTCATTAGAGGAGTCTTGACATTTTTATCTTGACTTTGCATGACATCACACTATCGCACAATCCAGTCTGTGTTAGAGTAGGAGTTATGCTACCACAGAGAACCAGATTCCCCTCTTCTGTCCACATTCTACTCACTACAGACACCTAGTATCCTCACCCAATTTAGAAAACTCGGTTGTCATACTTTTCTTGATAAACAAGATTAAAAAAATAAAGAAAAAAAACTCTTTATCATTTCCTCTGACTTCTCTATCCTTGAAATGGCTAATTTGTCACATCAAATCAAACACCCACAGTTTGTTAAACCATTGAGTGTGGTTTCATTGTTCCAATTATTTTTAATTGTGAATGCCCTCAATATCTACAGATTTTCCACATCCAGGCTTCCATATTCACAGTGGCATAATTCTTTATAAAGTGGATGAACAGCCTTGGACTCTAAATTGTGCTCTATGTGTCATCATGCCACAGCTGTGATGTTTGGTAATAAAGTCTGAACCAGGAGTCCACATCAGAACAAACAAGGTTACCATCAAATAACTGATGAAATTAGGCCTATTTAACACTGGCTAATTTCTCTTTCTGTTGGATTGAGGATAGCATCCAATATGCCTTTTACAGAGAGCTTTGCAACCAGTATGGTGTGGTAGCTGTGTTAACACTTTGGGCTATGCAAATTTCTATAGTAAATGTGAACACAGGCTTATTCCACTCTCTGGTTATTGAGCACCACTTATTCATTTGCCAGACCCTGTCCCATGTATTAGGGAAAGCCAAGAATAATCTGCCATTGCTTCTTAAAAAGGTTTGATACTGCACGTAGGGAAACAAGTGTGTCATAAGCAAGTTAGTGAATGACTGAAAGCATGTTATGGATATCAAGCCTTTAAAGGGAATTGATCATTTTTAGTTGCTATATGTCATCTGTAGCACATATAAAAATATGGCAATGGTAACTTCTGAAAGAAGGTTCGCTTGTCAGTTATTTATAACACTCAACAATTTGTGCAAATTAGTACAACCCTTTTGGATGTCAGTGCGGTGATTTCTCAGAAAATTGTGACACAACCTTCCTCAAGAACCAGTAATACTGCTTTCAGGTATATATCCAAAGGATGCTCAATCATTCAATAGGAACATTGCTCAACTGTGTCCATAGCAGCATTGTTTGTCATAGCTAGAACCTGGAAACAACCTATATGTCCCTCGACCAAAGAATGGATAAAGAAAATGTGGTACATTTACACAATGGAGTACTACACAGCAGAAAAAAATGATGAAATCTTGAATTTTGCAGGAAAATGGATGGATCTAGGAAACGTTATTTTGAGTGAGGTGACCCAGACACAGAAAAATAATTATCACATATACTCACTCATAGGTGGTTTTTAAACATGAGGCAAAGAAAACCAGCCTACAAACCACAATCCCAGAAAAGTTAGACAACAATGAGGACACTAAGAGAGACTTTACATATAACCAATCACATGGAAAGTAGAAAGCAGAAAAAGACAAGATCTCCTGAGTAAATTGGGAGCATGGGGACATTGTGGGAGGGTTGAAAGGAGAGGGGAGAGGCAGAGAAGGAAGCAGAGAAAAATGTAGAGCTCAATAAAAATCAATAAAAAATACAAAATACAAAGTCTTTTTGAGCTGTAACATTCAAGGAGGTGCTAGATAGAAAAAAGAACATGACTTTACAGGCACTGTAATACATATCTATGTGAAGTATGAAAAATCTCAGAAAGGATTCAATCCGGCAGGAGGTCTTCTGACTTCTGTGGCATAAGAACTCCCTCCAAAAATTGATAATAAAACATTTCCTTTCTGATGTGGGATTCCCCTCTGTATGCCGTGAATACCATTGGTTAATAAACTGCCTTGACCTGTGATAGGGTAAAAGAGTAGAACTTGGTAGGGAAAACTAAAGTGAATGCTGGGAGAAAGAAGGCAGAGTTAAATGAGAAGCCATGTAGCCCTGACAGAGACAGATGCTGGAACTTTACCCAGTAAGCCACAGCCTCATGGTGATACACAGATTAATGGAGATGGGTTAATTTAAGATAAGAGTTAGCCATAAATATGTTTATGCTATTAGACAAACAGTATTGCAATTAATATGATTTCATTTTTATTATTTTGGGGCTGAGCAGCCAGGAACAAGCAAGCGGCCTCCCATAACACCTTTACTTATCACATTATAACAGAGAAACACAAAAGCTTTGAATCCTGCAATGAAATAGTTATAGTCAAATTACAGCAAAATGCCACATCTAAATGTGTCACATACAATGAACGTGGCAGCATGCAAATTGAACATTTATCCCAATAAATTTTATTTCAATGATTTTCTTGTAATCATTTAGATTTATTTTTGAATTGTGAGTGAGGAATGGCCTTTAATATTTCCTTCATTTTTAATTTTTCTTGTGGATCTTTTCTCAACATGGACAACAGACCACTTTGTTTCTTCTTGACATTTCTGAGGCAATATTTTCTAAACTAACAAAGTGCCTTTGGTTGGGTTGTGAGGAGACAGCTCAAGAGGTAAAGTGCATACTGTCTAAGCATGAGGACCTGGCTCAGTCCTAGAGCCTGGGCGTGATGCATCTGCAGTCCCAGGACTGGGGAAGCCACTGGAAGACACGTGGATTCCAAGGACCTGCTGGCTAGCCCATCAACCTGAAAGCGAGAGCTCCAGATTCAGGAAGAGACTATGTTAAAAATACAAACTAAAGAGCAACAGAAGTAATTTCCCAAAATCCATTTCTGACCTTCACATGTACAGACATGGGTGTGCATGCCTACATATACACATGCTTAAGGTAAATACACGTGTGGTGTTATATTGGGATGTAAACCCTTTTTATTTGATTTTAGTGGGGAAATCTAATCTTGTGTCTTCATAAAGCTTTCTGGGATCTGTTGAACACATGTTATGTTCCTGCATGGGGATGACATAAAGAGGAATGGACCATCCTAATGAAATTAGGAGAGGCATATGTCACCACTGTTATATCTCTTAGTGAACCACACCCACACACCCAGAATGATATGAAAACCACAGGCTCTAGGGAAGTAAAATAGCCACACTGAACTGCATCCCTGTGAACTGCTTTTTAGAAAATTTGCAGTAAAAGTCATCAGAGAGTAAGATGCAAAGTATTAATATTCTAAATATGCAGCATCTTATTCTGCTCACAAAAAAATATTTACTACATTGGGATTATGACATAATGAACATCACCCATGACTTAACTTGCTTCCTTAATCACAGCTGCATATGTTTATTACTGGTTTTCCCATAATCTTAAATACACCTTAAGATGTTGTATCTTAAGGCAATTTGATTCTAATTTCAAATGCTTAAAGTGTAAGAATACAGTTTTTCCTGTTGCTTCTAGAAGTGATGGACCAATTAAAAGAGAAAAAAAGCTAAGTCAAATGACAGAGTAATGGTTCTTAGTCTCCTGTCTCTCATATAATTATGCATACACAGATTATTAAGGAGAAATATTTTTTATTTAGTGTTGGGTAGAGATCACTCTAGAAGAAGGAAAAGAAGAGTTCTTTATCTTCTGAGCCTAAAAGACATTTTTTTGTTTTTCTTTTTTTTTCTTCTTTTTTTAAATCTGTGGATCTTCCTCTTTCTTATGCTTGGACACATTAGTTCTTTCATTCTCATTTTGTGTCAAGTTCAAGGACTAAACACTTTTCAAAGAGCAGAAGACTATGGGCATATATTTCCAAATTACTTCTAATCTTCTCTTTCTATAAACACCCATATGTTTCTTTTTAAACACACACACACACACACACACAATTTTTCTATGGCCCCATATAAAAATGTATAACTTGAGACTATAATTGACTAAAACTTACATACTGCCAGAATTGGACTAAATTTGTTCCCAGAGACTAGATTTTCTCCCACAGTTTATTTTCATGCTAGTATCTGAAAATTATATAAAATGCAAACATTTTTCAAAGTTTCACATAGCATTACTTTATTTTGTATTGTCTATTGTTAGCCAAAATGGCTATGTTTTTTATTGATTCTGTCGAGAAGATAGTCTCATCACCTATGATTCAATAGGAAAATATGAACCATTTTGGCTCTTTAGTAAGAAAAGAACAAGTTTCTCCCTGATGAAAGACTAAATGCAAGATTGTACAGTGGGCATATGGGCTGAAAGCAAGATGCTGCACAGGAGAAGAGTAGTAACATCCATGAATAGGATTTGAGAAGATGTAAAAGAGTAGCAGAACACATGCCCAGCATGCATGTATTTCTCTCTCTCTCTCTCTCTCTCTCTCTCTCTCTCTCTCTCTCTTCCCCCTCTCTGTGTATGCTTATAGGCTAATGAGGGTGAATATGTGATTTATCAACTATTCTAAAAGATAAAATATGTGTGTGTTCAATAATGGACGTTTTAATGTGCTTTTAGGTCACAGAAGGCAGGAAACCATAGTCATATATGTTTCCCAACTTGTAGTGCATGTTAGATGCATGGGCTTTGCTTTGAGTATTCATTGCCTTTTAATAAATCATTGACCATTCAAAATATCATTAACTCTCTTTTATATTGAAGCATAAACAATATACAAATGCATCTGAGAAAAATAATTTAGTTTGAAAAGAGAAGTTTCTAAAACCAGTTCTGGGAATGAATACCTAATCAAATACTCATCAAATATTATCTTGGTTTTTGTCTTGAAACTTTAAGAATTCTAGCATTATTGCTATGGAAACCAGACAAGAAATTCCCTAGGAAAACAAGAAACATGTCTCTAACAAGAAGTTATTATTTAGTGAGTTTTAGTATTCACACATTTATAATTATGGAGGGTATCTGCTTTGCAATTATTTATCACTAGGATTACAATCACTAACCTTCACTTACTAGCAAAAAGCCTTCCTAGAAATGACCTGAGAGGCCCCGAGGCCAACCAGACAATTATCATGTATCTGACAGTACAAACCAGGAAGCCATATGAGACTTGCACATCCAACCAGAAGGAACAAGTGATGAAGGAATCAATCTGAAGTGACTGGGATGACTGTTTAGGAACAAGGATATGAGCAAGTATTTCACAACTGAATTCTCTGAAATCCAGACATGTATTTGAAAATAGGAACATAAAAAAATTAAAAGGGTAAAAGAAGAAACAGGACAAAGCCAAGTATTTGAGTAGCAATATAAACTTGCAAGAGTCATTAAAGAACTTGAGGCAAGAAGTTTTTATTTCAGACTTATTTATGCTGTGTTATGGTAGATTGTCCACAGACCCTGAGTGCCAGAGGGATGGAAGAGCTGGGCACCCTGAGTGGCCTTCACAGAAGTCACACTTCAAAGGCCACTGCAGCTGCTGAGGTCCAAGAAGAGAAAGTAGACAAGTTAGTCATTAAATTTCTGCATACAGATGGAGACTTTGGAAACTATTAGTCACTCTTCCTTCCAGTAATCTTGTGCCTCTATCACTTGGCTTCAAGTCCAATACTTTCTGGAAGATATATTGCTTCAAACTATCTTTAAATGTAAACCCAACTTTTTGCTCTTAGGCACAAAGACATGAAAACCTCCAATTAACATTTTAATAACACATATCTGTGAGCAAATATTTGAGTTTGCCTCTCAGCCTGTGGCCCAGAATTCACTTGGCTGAGATGATGAAGGGACAGCATGTATGACTGAATATTTACTCCAGGATCTGTACAAAGGGCAGACTGACTGACAAGGTCTTAAACACAAGACAGACAAGTGGAAGTAACCAAAAAACACCTCTCAAACATCTGTGTCCTCTCAGCATCTGTTCAAGGTAAGGTGATTTTTTTTTCTCCTGGATCCCCTTCCATGACACTGCAATAGGTAAAGTCTAGGAAAGACAAGAAGAAGTAGTGAGTTCTGATCTTATTTTTATGAAAATCAGCTTTAGAGAACCTTGTATTTTGGAACCCAATTAGAACAGTGGGTAAAAACTACGAGAAGTGAGATATCAGGGGATTTAATCACCATTCAAAATTTGCAAAGTATTCTTACACTAACAGCAACAGAAATGACCCTGAGGGATAGGACACTGTGAGTAAAGATGCAGTACATATTTGACGAACAACCCCTCGGGAAGTACAGTCTACAAACACAAGGAGGATGTTTATTTCCTTGGGTTTTATCTGTAAGATAACAGTTATCATCTATTCAAGAACCTTTTTTAAGCAGGACCAATCTTTTAGTACTGTAATACTTTCTAATGAACAAGCCATTAGCTAGCTGTTCAATGTTTCAGAAAGATTTGCACTTGTTGGATATACATTCTATTAACCAACAATAGAGGGAAGGAAACACATAAAATCTCCTTTTCCTGAGTTGTCAAAAAATAGTGGACAAGAACTTGTGAATAAAGTCCTTCAACTTTCAGAAGTGAAGTTAGATGTTGCGGATGGATAATACTATATAATTTAATGTACTTAATAGCTACATTTATCTGAACACCTGGTCTCTAATCTGGTGGCATTGTTTAGGAAGATTATAAAACAATTAAGAAAGAGGTAGAGCTTTGCATCAGAAAATGTTTATGAGTGGCGGGGCTTAATGTAAAAGGAAGTTTCTGTCCCTCCTGGTCCCACAGCCATTCAGTTCCAAAGAAACACACAGAGGCTTATATTAATTATAAACTGTTTGACCTATTAACTCAGTCTTATTATTAACTTCTTCTTACAACTTATATAAACCCGCAATTCTTTTCTACATTTAGCCACATGGCTTGATATCTTTTCTCAGTGCAGCATTTTTATCTCTCTTTCTCTGCATTTGGATGGCAACTGCAGACTGAGACTTTCCTCTTCCCAGAATTCTCATAGTCTGGTAACCCCACCTATTCTTCCTGCCTAGTTACTGGCCAATCAGTGTTTTAGTAAGCCAATACAAGTAACAAATGTTAACAGTGTACAAGAACATTATTACACAGCACTTTCCCTTTTTTATTTTCAATCAAGAACTCTGAATCTAATCTTATTTGTTTAACTTTTTACTGGCCATTATCAATAACAACTTGTAACCAACACTTTAAACAAAGACAAACATCTGTAATTCATTTTTGGGGGGATGTGGGTATAGTTTTCTAGGCTAATTCCTGCTGATTGGGGCTAATGATAATCTTATGGAGACCCAAGGAATATTTAGGATTATGGTCAAGTCCTGACTGGTCCTGACTGGAGTATTCTGTGAGTCTAGATCATCTCAGACAGCAGTCTTGATGCTGTTCTTGATGTAGAACTCAGAGGAACCTGCAACAGAGGTGCTCTAAAATGTTGGATTATGGGGGCCATCCATGGGGTGCTCTAAAACATTGGCTCATCTGAGACACCTGTTCCCACTGGATATTTTTCAAGCAGTCTTCCTTGATAAAACTTCATGTTACTCAACCTAGAATGAATCCACAGCCTCTCATTTCCTGTGGAAGCAAAAGAAAAACCTCTTCTCCAAGGTAACATATCTCTTGGCTTATATTTTGAAGTCCAGATATTTTAAAAATATATAGGTTACTTTAATCTAGGAGAATTTATAATTAAATGTCTTTTAGAAGCTATTGCTCCTTCCTCAACAGTCAAACAATTCAAAGATGCACAAAATAGCATACAGTATCCAGATTCTGTATGCATTTTCCATCTCCACATGCCTTTTTTTCTTGTTCTATTTCTTTTTTTTTTATTTTTTAATCTTTTTTTGATACAGGGTTTCTCTGTGTACCTTCGACTATCCTGTAACTCACTCTGTAGACCAGGCTAGCCTAGGCCTTACAGAGATCTATAGTTGGAGGTTGCTCATTCATTTTCTGGCTGCCCAGACTCACAGAATAATCACACAGAAACTGTATTAATTAAAACACTACTTGGCCTATCACTTAAGTGTATTGCTAGTTAGCTCTTATATCTTAAATTAACCCATTTCAATTAATCTGTATAGTGTGTCATGGCTGCTGTGTCTTACCAGCAAGGTTCTGGCTTTTCTGTCTCCTGAGGTGGCTACATGGTATCTCACTGACTCTGTCTACTCTTCACATATATCTTTTCCAGCCTGACTATGTTTTGTTAAGCCATTGGCCAAAATCAACTTCTTAATTAACCAATGTCAATAAAACATATTCATAGCATGCATAGGGGAATCTCACATCAGAGGTCCACCTGCATCTACCTCTCACGTTTTGGGATTAAAGTGTGTGCCACCGCACACAACTATATTTCTTTTTTTAAAGGACTTTACCATTTATATATTTTTTTCTGCCTGAGTCTATCTTTCTTGTATATCTTTATCTTTTTCTGAGTACATGAGTCTTTAATTTGCTAAGTGATATGGCTAGGCTTAAAGGTATAGCTTTGGTGGCTGATTCCAACCCATTCCTTAGTTTTTTTGAGAGTCTACCTTCATCGTGTAGGTACTGGAATGAGCCATTTTTTTACCACAACTTTGTGTAATTGCTAAGTCAATGCCACCACCAAGAAGCATGCCAGAGGCTTCTTAAAAACACCATTTAAGTGTTTTGTGGCAGGGCCTCTTAAAAGAGCTGTGAGGTTTTTGCTGTTAATGCTGAAGCAGGAGGCCTCTTCTAAAGAAGTCATGCCTCTCCTTGCCCCTAGCAAACAGAGCCTCCTAGAGATAATGCAGCTACCAAGAAGCTATGCTTGACTCTGTTCTTTTGTCTGTCTAGATCTTTTTTTGAAAACGGCTTTATGAGACTTTATGTGGAAATTTTTGCCAAACATTCAGGTGCCATTTGTAAACAAAAATTTCTGTCCCACCTGGTCCCACAGATGTTCAATCCCAAGGAAACACACAGAAGCTTATATTAATTATAAACTGTTTGGTCTATTAGCTTAGGTTTATTATTAACTAGCTCTCACCACTTATATTATCCCATACTTCTTATCTATGTTTAACCATGTGCCTTAGTACCTTTTCCCAGTACAGCATTTTTATCTTGCTTACTTGTCATCTGGGTGGCAACTGCAAACTGAGCATTTCCTTTTCCCAGAATTCTCCTAGTATGGTCACTTTGCACATACTTCCTGCCTGGCTACTGTCCTATCAGTGTTTTTTTAAAGTAATAAAAATGACAAACCTTTTCAGGGTACAAGAGCATTATCCCCAGCACCTTAAAGTTTTATAGATCTGTCCCATTTTATGTTCACTTTTGCTTCCCAAGTACGAATACTTATGACCAGCCAGCCCGCTACTTCTTCTGCCAAACCTTCTCTGCTGTGGCAGATTCTTTTGTAACTGTTAGTCTCCTTAACTTGTGTTTGTCAGATGTTTCGTCATAGCTATGAAGAAAGGAAGAAGTAACTAGTGCAGGCTTGTTACACTAATATATTATCAAAATATTTATTTATGATCTACTAAAATGTACAAATTAATCAATACATAAAAAATTAAAGCCATGTTGTATCACAAAAAAGAATTTTAAATATTTTTCAAATGGAATTTATTCACTTGTTGGAATAAAGAAATTTATTAATCTACTAATTATTTTCTGTCTTTATTTAAGTGAGAGACTTTGTCTTTAAAATATAAGAGAGCTAGAACAAGACACCTGACACCTTTTTCTGCCTATACATATATGCTTGTGTATACAACATACACACACACGAGAGAGAGAGAGAGAGAGAGAGAGAGAGAGAGAGAGAGAGAGAGAGAGAACGGGTAAGAGAGGACCCATAAGGATGACATATTGACTCACATTTTATTAACTCACATTTCTCCTGTAGATTCTGCTAGGGACTCTGGTTACAGAATCTGGCACATACCCATGTTTCGCACTGGCATCTCATTAGCTGGAACACATTAGCATATGTGGAGACAACTTCCTTAGAGTGGATTCTATTCTGCCTTTATCCTTCATGTGATGATTCTCCATGCATGGCAGAGTTGGGTAGAACAATTGAGAAGGAAGAAGAATGTTTCTTGTCTGGTGGTAAGGGTCTGTCTGTGATTTAGCAAATAACTAAAATGACTGGATGGTTAACATTACCCTGTCTTTTCAAGTTATTTTACATGTAATATTTCTTTGTTGAGTCTGAAGTCAATGTTATTACCTACATCTTAAATGTAACAGAATTAGGAAGCCTAAAGCTAAACAAGTAGATACACTTTCCAATATTTGGGTTGAAAGTATTAGTGTAACAATGAGAAGTATGATCTAATAATAATTGGGGTCATGATGAGTTGAATTAGAATAGTGTGAGTCATCAAAAGCTTTGCAAGTTAGGCATGGCGTAGTCAGTGGGGGCTGATTAAATAGGTAGGATAAAATACAATTATATCATATTTATGGAAAAATGACATGTTCCTTCAAAGATGGAAAAGTTTATGTCTACAAGTATTGAAAGAAACTCAGAATAATATGGTTTTAATAAGGCATTCTTTTATTCATTCAAATTTTGTATTGTTCTTGGATATCTGTTAGGTGTTAGCTACAAAAAGAATAATGAAAATATTAGTTAAGCCAGATAAAAGAAACCTTGATGTAAAGCATGACATGTCTTATGTTACAGTTGCTAATAATTTCAGGATGTTTCTATATTGGAAATCTAGGCTTTTAAAACTTGCTTTTATATTCCATTTCTGATTCCGGTTATCCTGTGTCTTTACCTTAAAAACTAAAGGCTGCTCAAAGTCCTTGATTAACACAATGATAAGATCAGGGGAGCATTTTCTCTCAGCAAAGCTACAGACTAGATTCCTCGTCATAAAGCTTTCATTTCAATTGTCCCATCCTAACGATAAATCTTTGAAGGTACCTAAACTTCAGAGACTGTTGCTATACCCTTTGATTCTATGTGTTGGTTTTAAAAAGATTTGAAATGATGATTTTAAATTATCAAATACTTGTGATGAGATTTCAAACATTATGAAGCCAACATATCTGTTTCTAGTTTAACAGAACTACTTGTGGTTCAGAAACAAAGAAATTGGGTCCTCTGGAGAAAAGTTTGTGAAGACATTGGCCAATGCTCCTGAAATAGGGACAAGACAATCCACTTGTGAATCTGTCCATTTGAGGTTGTCATTCATTCATAGTACTTTGGAGCCCAGGATAAACTTCTGCAATATTTTTAAAATTCAGCCTGTTTTATAGCTTCCACATCTATTACAGATCTCTTTCACACAGCTACTTAGTTTTCTAGACATTGTGGCATCTCAGGAGAGACCAGACTCATCTGTCAAAAGGCCCCATGTTGTGGACTTGCTCTTGACTTATGTTCTCAGCCACCTTAAAACCAAGGTTTGTTCCCCACAAATACTCTAAGTTTCTTTCCATCCATAACTGAAATAATGTTAACTTCTCTATCACACTGATAACAGAAGAAAATACCTAAAATTTCTATTTGTTTCTAATTTATTATTATTATTATTATTAATATGTGTGTATGTGTTTGTGTCTGTTTGGGTGTGAGTTTTACTAGGAACAGTCACTTAAGTTGAATTACAAAGGAAAGGGTCATTAACAACTTGAAATCTTCTCAAGTGGGATGATTAGGTCAGTTCGTGCTGGCAATAAGGGGGAGGAAGAGAAGACATTGTAGAAAAACATCATTTAGACTTAGTGTATGGGGCTGGAACACAGGGAAAGAAGGCAAGATTCTTTGCTCTTCAAATTTTCATGTACATAAGAGAATAAATGTAGTCTCTAGAATTGAAATGAGATAAAAGAGTTCTGAGAACAGGAACCCTTACATGTGAGTTTAATCTGCATAATTTCAATTTCATGAACAAACAAAAAGATATATGTCTATAGGATTTGGAGAGGTGGCTCAGTTGTTAAGAGCACTGACTCCTCTTATAGAGGCCCCACATTTGATATCAAAGCTCACATGGCAGCTTACAGCTGGAGGTAACTCCAATTCCAGCGGGTTCACTGTCCTCTTGTGACCTTCACATGTACTGCATGCATGCTGGACACTTGCCTAAATACACACAAAACAATCTTTAAAATTAAAGAAATGTGCTATCATAGTTGATTCTTCTACAAATATCTTATTTGTAGATAAGATATTTGTAGAATATGCAGTTGAAGTTGATATGCAGTATACACTGAAAGTCTCACTTAATGTTTGGTCTAGATAAAGACTATGTAAAGACTGCATGACTAGAGGAGTACACTGCCTTAGGATGAAAATAGGCATCTGGACTTTGTGTCAACCTAAATACCTCAACTGCTCCGCAAAAAAGCCAGTAGAGATGCAGAAAATTGCACAACTGTGCACATATTTGCAAATGTTTCAGTAATTAAATCATTTTGAGTGCAGCTAATTGTGTAATAACTGAAAACACTGCAGTACACTTCACGTGTAAATGATTTGCCATGCTTCCAGTAGAATTGCTTCCATCATTTTGCTACTTCGGTAAAGGAATCACATACTTATAACTATTGGTTACAAACACATTTTTAGAAAAATAATCTTAGCCATAAAATGCTAATTGTGTTCATGATTGGATTGTGCTGGAGAGACACATATGACTTTACGTTTGCATAAAGATGAATTTGAAATATGGCAGCAGTTGAAGTTATTGCTCTGAGGGGCTGAATAGATGGTTCAGATGCTAAGAGTGGGCATTGTTCTAATAGATGGCTCATTAACTTCCCAGTGCCTATGTGGAGTTCCTCATAGCTTTCAGTAACTCCATGTCTAGGGCATCTAGGAATCTGGCCTATATGGGCAATGCAAACACACACATATGCACACACACACATGTGCACAGACACACACAAATAAAAATTCAAAGTGAATTTTTGAAAACAAATGTATCACTGTGAAGACTGAGGTAGTGATTTAATTCACATGTGTGCAAAAAGATAATCCTAAAACCACAAAATGAAATTGTTAAGATGATAGAGTAATGTTTTCTGGGGTGTACTAGAATGTAGTTTCATAATAATGGGCTTCTTACTGTGTGTTTGTTTTTAAAATCAGTATCACTATGCTTATAGTATACCAAAACAATATTAAATAAACCAGAAATTCATATATGATTCATATTACACCCAATTTATGTAGCTCTGTATGTGTGTTAGCATGTTTCTCCTAGTGATATGGATATGTGTATATTTTGTGTGCTCTAGAAGAAAAAAATAAAGCATTTAATCACTGGATTTGAAGCTATGAGTAAAATTATTTGTTTGTGTGTACGTGTGTGTATGTGTGACTGTGGTCAGAAATCAATATTAAGCATGTTCATCAATCTCTCTGCATCCTACTATCTGAGCAGGGTCTCTTCCTGGATCTAGATTTTATCAGTTTGACAAGAATACGTGGCCAGAAAACTCTAAGGGTCCTCCTCCTTTCTTTGCCATACCAGGACTGGTATTTCAGACACATGCCACGACATGTGGCTTTTAACATTGGTGCTGGAGATCTGGATTTAACTCTTCCTGCTTTCCCAGCAAGCTCTTTGCCTACCAGGCCTTCTCCTCTGCCCCATTATTTGTTAGATACTTTTTACAGATGTACAAATTTTCTGAAATAAGCAACTATTAATGTTTAAATTGGATATAAATTACAATGCATGAAGAAATGAAGAATAAGAGCATTTAGGAATATATTAATTAATCTTTAACATAAATTAATATATTTTATATTAATTAATATAAAATATAAAGCCTCATACTTTCTGTATCATGTATTAAACAGTTTAATCTTTTAGAAAATATCTACAGTTAAAATTCATTGGAGTTTTCTATATAATACATAAAATACATGGTCCATTATCCTACCTAACAGACATTTTATAATTTTTCAAAGATCTTTGGGAGATTAATTTATCTATGAATGTTTAAAGGCTATTTCATTGGCCATTTTCCTATGTTTGATGTCATTTGAAAGCTAGTGAGCTTCAGATTGGCAATGAGGTCTTAATTTTTGACTGAGCTAAGCAATAGTCTCTAGACCCCGAGTTCCACTACAAAGTGAAGAACACACTTGAAAAGCCACCTTTCAGAAAGAGCCCTCATTATCTTCCTTAGAACACAGTCCAAAAGAAACACAAAGTTGATCAAAGGTTTCTTGGCTTTTCACTTGTCCAATAATCTCAGAGGTCTGTTTATGGTTTCTGGTAAGCCAGGTAGGACTTCAAGCACTATTTATGTAATGTTTTTACTTGATTCTCACAATTTCCAAATGTGTGAATCATTGGATAAGTGTGGAAAGCTGAGTACAGAGGGATACATTACCTAGACAATAAATGTTATACACTTACCAGTCTAAGGCCATAGCTTTTCCTCCTGATCTGACTGATTGACTGCCTGCCTGCCCCCTAATTAGGAGTATCACTACTATTAGTAGATGGAGGTAGCCCAGGGAGACAAGATGGAGAAGTTTTAATTATCTACTCATTAGTGCCACCTCCATAACCTTTGGCAAAGCCTTTCATTCCCTTTCATTTTATCATATACAAAATATAGAAGAATTTCCCCTTTCTTCCAGAAGCATGATTGTGACCTTTGTAATGTTCCACAGGTCTTCATAGTTCAATCATATATAATTATGTGATTATATGACCATTATACAATACATTGGAAAATCATAAGGGTAGAAAATTCCAGGAAGATGTATTTGTTAAAATAATTTTTAAATGTCAAGAAAACACCACTAAAAAATCTGAGGAAATTTTTATGGCCAGTGAGATGGCTCAATAGGGGACGGTGCCTGCCACCAAGCTTGAGGACTGGAGTTCAACCGGAAGGCCTGCTTGGGAAAGGACAGGGTCAAGACAAGGTTTTCTGGGATCTTATCTTATGTGGCTAGGCATGCATACATCCCTTGCCCTCAGATGGAGTGAAGTTAGTTGGGGGGGCAGGTGGCTCAGCAGTTAAGGACAATAGCTGCTCTTGCAGAAGACCAGAATTTGGTTCTCAGCAGCGACATTGGACAACCTAGAAATCACTGTAATTCCAGGTTAGAGAGATCCAGTGCCTCTTTCTGGCCTCCTTGAGCACTGGCACGCAAGTGAGTATATAGACACAGACATAATTAAAAATAAAATAAGTTTTTAAAAGAAAAAAAATGAAATGACAGGGAGCTGGATCAGAAAGTAAGAGTTCTTGCTCCACGTGTGTAATGGCATGGGTTCAAATCCACTGGACCCAGACAAAAACTGGGCAAAACCTGGAATTCCAATATCCCCACATCGGTAAGATAAAGGGACAGTTACAAAAGTGATGTGGGATTCCCCTCTGTATGCTGTGAATATCATTGATTAATAAAAGAGCTGCTTTGGACCTATAGCAGAGATATAGTGGAACAGAGCTAGGTGAGGAAAACTAAGCTGAAAGGAGGCAGAGTCAGGGAAAAGCTATGTAGCCCTGACCAGAGACAGATGCCAGAACTTTAGCTGGTAAGTCACAACCATGTGGTGATATGATTAATAGAAGTAGGTTAAATGCAGATGCAAGAGTTAGCCAATAAGAAGCTAGAGCTTATGGGCCAAGCAGTGATTTAATTAATACAGTATCTGTGTGGTTATTTCAGGACTAAGCAGCCAGAAACTAACTAGCAGCCTGAAAATTGCTGGCAACCAATCATGATCCAAGTTGAATAAGATATCCTGTCTGAAAGGAATAAGAATAATACAGCTGGACACTGAATATCCTCCACTGAAGCATGCACACAGGTAGACATACTATACACAGACACACACCCAAGCCCAACTTCACAACTAAAAATAAGTAAAATTGAAATTTAAATGGATTACTCAGAGATAAACTTATTTATTTTTAAACATAGATCACCTAAGTATTTATTTAAAAGTGAGTCCTATGCTACTTTATGAGCACATATCTATCTTCACATAGATGATATCTCAATATGCTCCTGTTGGAATCTGTGAAGAGAGAGAGCCACTGTCGAGGGTTGTGGCCTAAATAGCAGTAGGATACTGACACTGTATCCTTTTCATAGGTGAGGCATGGTCCCCTCATAAGGTACCTGAAGTACCCATCTCAGACTAAATGAAGTGAGCAAAAGGAGCAGCTGAGCAAAAGTCCTCTCCGACATCCCTGGACAATGGCGAGGACATGTGTGCTCACGCCAGTGTGTGGATAGGAAAACAGTGCCACACAGTGTTCATGAGTGCTTTAGGAACTGGTTTTGAGGGCATTTACAGTACAATTCCACAAGAGTGGAGCTGAAGCGATTAGCACAAAAGATTAATAAGAGGTTAAGGAACAGAACAACCAGTCAAGAACTTCCGAGGAAAAGAGAAACAAGGAACTTCAAAGTGTTAGTTAGTATAATGTGTGAAATACACTTTCTTTCTTGGCACAGAAAAAGTCTCCGACTAAATGATTCACTAGAGCATGAAACAACAATTCAGTAATAAATGTAAAAAATAGTAAATAATTTTGATCAATAATATCATCCAACCTCATTCTAAGAAATGATCTAATCTACATGGGAAGCAGAGAAAGACAAGAGCTTTTGAGTAAAGGGAGAGCATGGAGACCTTGGGAGAGGGTTGAAGGGGAGGGGAGAGGCAAGGAGGGGAGCAGAAAAAATGTAGAGCTCAATAAAATCAATAAAAAGGAATACTGTGGTCTGGAAAAAGAAATAAAAATTGCTACATAATATATATATTAGTGTATGTGTATGTGTTTGTATAGGTATACATGTTAAATGTAGCTATTCCTAGCTCATGGTATCTACAGAAATTTAAAACAGTGAAAGCCTGGACAATATCAGCCACTGGATAGGAATTAGTGATACGTTAGTCTGAAATTATCAATCAAAAATAAAGGAATATCCATCAAAATAAAGAAATTTGTATGGTCTTTTAATATGTAACTTATTTCTTGGTGTATATACAAGAGTAATCATTACCAATGTGTGTGATAAAGATAATGATTTTCAGTGCTTTTAAAGAACAAAACTGAAGAGAATTTTAATGTCCACTCTTAAGGAATTGGTTGAATGAACACAGATGTATCAAAGGCATGGAGTGACATACAACTACTTAACATTGCTACAAGAGATATTTGAAAACTTGTCTCTTTAGAAGATTTATTGTTACTATTATTTTTAATATTTATTATTATTTTAAACCATTTATTGAATTTTAATTATGTGTATACTGCATGTGTCTTTCTGAGTGTGTGCCACATATGAGTGCCCTTGGAGGCTAGAGACATTAGCCCTTTGGATCTGGAGTTACAGGTGTTTAGGAATTGTATGAAGTGTGTACTGAGAAATGAACTCAGATCCTCTGTAAAAGTCATATGTGCTCTTAACTGCTGAACTATCTTTTCAGGACCTTATCATTTTTTTAGTGCATGTGTGCTTTTTATTTTGTGTGTGTGTGTGTGTGTGTGTGTGTGTTCACATATAAGACATTATGCCTGTGTGCAGGTGACAGGACAGTTTTGTGGAGTTGCTTCTCTCTTTCCACCCTGACAGTTGTGGAGTCAGGTTACCAGTTTGTCCTGCAGAATTTTCCCTACTAAGTCATCCAATGACATCTGATGTAGCATTTTAAAGTTATAATAATCAATACTAATAACTTACTTTCCTCAGCCATATTTTTTAGTGAACCATTAAATTTAATTCTAATCCATTGTGATTTCTATGTCCTAATTCTCAATAAAACACATATCGGCATGGGAGGTCCTTCTGTCTATGTGTTGCTTTTATTTGTTAATGAATAAAGAACTGGCTTGGCCTATAGCATTGGAAGAGGAAGGCAGAATCAGGGATAAGCGATGGAGCCACAGCCAGAGTCAGACATGCTGAAATTTTGCTGGTAGTCTACGACCTCGTGATGATGCACAGATTAATGGAACTGTAGTAAATTAAATGTAAGAGTTAGTCAATAAGAAGTTAGAGTCAATGGGCCAAGCAGTGTTTTAATTAATACAGTTTCTGCATGATTATTTAGGGTCTAAGCTAGTCAGGTGGCCAGGAACCAGCAAGTGACCCTTCTTACTACACATATCTTTCATCCTTTTCTCTTCATTAAACAAACAACTTATGCTTTTGTATATGTATGTGTTGAACTGTATCTGCTAACTTATTCCTCAACAAATTTCAGGAAGTTAGCTATGTATATTTCTCAGAAGCATTCCATATGATTGCAAAAATAAAATTTCTATTCATGTAACCTTTCTTTGCATTTTTTGTCCAAACACTGTAGTTAGTTTCTCTTGTTACTTTTAATGAAACTGATGGTGTGTCTTTCAAATGTGCTTTTCCACTGGTGTTGTGAACAATCCTAGCATAGCCCACTTTATTGCTTAACAGTGTGTGTGTATGTGTGTGTAAAATATATACAGGCAGGGCATTTTTTTCTAGTTTTTAGGGAAAGAAGTTATGTGTTTGCTAATTCTCTGGGCCCACATTGCCCTCTGAGAATGAATATGTAAGGACTTATGGTCAGTTCTGAGTTTATCTTCTCAAGTGGAGGTCCAGACTCATCTAGATGTTTCAGGACACTGCATTATTCTTAAAGTCATTTATGTTCACTCCCTGAGACAGAACTGGCCTTGGTGATTAGTTCTGGAGGTACAGATGAAATAGAATTGATGATGCATTTCTGATCCAAACCTGGATCAGGAAAGACCAGGAGCTTCCAACTGGTTGCTGAGCATGTGACCTCTGTAGCAATCCAGCTTCCCATGGAAAGGATAATTATCCAGAGAGTTTCATATTTCAGATGTCATGGACTCTGGTGGAACTATCAACTAAGCTCCCAGGTGACTGCTAACACCATCTCTACTTCTGCATAAAATCTTCAGATGATTTTAACCCAGTAGACGTTGACCTCAACCACAGAAAAGGCTGTGAGTGGGAACTTGCCACTGTGCCATTTCCAAATTTCTCCTGTGACTCTAGCTTTGGGACTGAAAGAGTTACTTGAAGTAACTAAACTTGGGGATGGCTTGATTTGCAGCAAATATAAATGGAACTCTTTTATGGAGAGAAGTCGGCAAAAGGCCCGGATCTCTAAAATTGTGAGAATAAATGTGGCGGACAGACTGCTTCACTTTGGCCTGGATATGACCTAAAGCCACAAGCAACAAAAGCTGGGATAAATAAACCATATTGCATCAAGCCAAGAAGGAAGCCACCAACAGATGGAAGGTACAAGATTTAGAATAAAGTATTTCTGATCAATATATGTGGTAAGGGGTTAGTATGCAGAATCTGTAAGCAGCTCTGACAATGCCAAAGTGAAAAGACAGCATCCATAGAAACCAGGCAAGAGACTTAAAGGATGTGTCAAGATAAAGCATAGTGGCAGCTCCTGAGGGTGGCCAAAAAAGAGCACCACTAGCTGTAAGGACAATAGACACGTAAGCCATTATGAAACATCCTCCCACACATGTTAAGAATAGTCATTATCAAAGACAAAAGGTAGAAATCTTGTCAAGGGTTTGGGTACAGTATCTGTTGGAGACAGTATGGAAGTTCCACAGGCACTGTTCATGACACCACTAGAACTAGAGTCACGGCTGTTGATAAATGCTCACCACACAGGCACAAGGACATGAGTTTGGATCCTCAGACTCCATGAAAAGTTATGGTGTGATCATCTGTATTTGTGTGCAGTCCTAACATTGGAGGAGCAGAGGCAGGAGGATACCTTGGGCTCATTGGCCAGCCACACTAGCTGACTTAGAGAGCTTTGCAATAAGTGAAAGGCTATCTTAAAAAATAAAGCAGAGAAACATTGAGGAACACACCAAATTTATGTTCTTGTTTGTTTCTGTATATATTCATGCACACACATGTACATATATGCATATTAAACACATATCAAATAAAATAAAAATTAAGAATATGAACAAAGGTAAAAGTAGAATTATCATAGAACGAAGCAAACACATGATCAGGTATCATCCCAAAAGAGAAGAGCTAGTTCTATAAGTAAATATCTGCATTGATTCTTTAAGATGTGGCTAATTAATAGAAAGAAATATAAGTGATTGTCAACTAAAGTCAACACATAGAAAATATGGAATGCTTTTAGAATATTATTCAATCTGATAATAGGAGAAAATATCAGTGTTTGTGATGACAAAAATTAACCAGGAATTATAGCATATTGCTCATAATGAGCAAGACACAGCAAGATGTAAATGAAAGCTTCTCTCCCACCAGCCAGTTCTCAAATAATTACTCTGAGGCTAAATATTAAGTGCAAACTGTTTGGTCTATACCTCAGTCTTATTATTAACTAGATATTACAAGTGGAATTAACCTATTTATATCAGTTTATGAATTACCACGTGACTGTGATGATACCTCATATTCTGCTTCTTTGCCAGCTGCTGGCATCTCCCTGACTCTACCCTTCTTCTCCCTGTATCTCTGCTTGAATTTCCTGCTTGAATCTATTCTGCCTGGCTATGGGCAAATCACCTTCTTTATTAACCAATGGTACCAATACATATTCACAGCATATAGAAGGGCATCCCACATCAGCAATTAAAATGTCATGACATTGTTGACAAACGTAACAAAAAAATGCTCAGAGCCCCATTTTTTGATTGGGTTAATTAGCATTTTAAAGTCTAGTTTCT
>LOEQ01013236.1:0-12854 GCA_001685075.1 Bramus lutescens | reverse complement strand
AGAGACAGAGACCCACACTGGAGCACTGGACTGAGCTCCCAAGGTCCTAATGAGGAGCAGAAAGAGAGAGAACATGAATAAGGAAGTCAGAACCATGAGGGGTGCACCCACCCACTGAGATGGTGTCGTTGATCTAATGGGAGCTCACCAAGGCCAGCTGGACTGGGACTGATGGAGCATGTGATCAAACTGGACTCTCTGAATGTAGCCGACAATGAGGGCTGACTGAGAAGCCAAGGACAATGGCACTGGGTTTTGATTCTACTGCATGTACTAGCTTTGTGGGATCCTAGTCTTTTTGGATGCTCACCTTGCTAGACCTGGATGGAGTAGGGAGGACCTTGGACTTTCCACAGGGCAGGGAACTCTGACTACTGCTCTTAGGACTGGAGAGGGAGAGGGAGCAGGGGGAGGGGGAGGGAAATGGGAGGAGAGGAGGTAGAAATTTTTTAATAAAAAATATGAAAATAAATTTAAAAAGATTAGAATCTATGGATTTCTTCCAGACTGAAGTTGTTTGATGGACCAAGATACCTCAAAAGGTTGCTGTGAACCCCCCCAAATACTGCGCCCAAGAAAAATCTGGAGGCATTCTGGAGAAAACTATACACAAATTCCCTAAATGATTGTTTTTAAATATTTGCTTACATTTAAAGTGGGATTATGCTATAGAGAGTTGCATTGGTATAGATCTTGATATAAATTTAGGATCTGTTTTATTGTATGTCTATTTCTTCTCTTGGTTAAGGCACTGCATTTGTGTAGCTTATTTAAAATATAATGTATAATTAAAATATAGGTTAATAGTCACCTATAATAGTCAAGCTTGTAGTCATGTTAGTTAGATATATAGAGATATATTTCAGTTAATTGATTATTCTTCAAATCTTTCAGAGACCTTCAGAATAAGATGGCATTTAAAATGTTTTAAGAACTTATACTTTTTATGACAATAGGACACATATGATTCTGGCAGCACCAATTACTTCAGGAGGAAGATGTACACCAAAGAGTTTTCTTATGGAGTTTGCTAGGCATTTGGGCAAGAAACAGCTCTTCCCTGGACTTCTTGATGCTATGCTGTATGAACTGGACATGCAGGACCCACAGAGAAATGACTGCTGAACTTGTCTAAATGTGAGACAATCCTTTGGTGTTTCTGATTAATGAAAGAGTCTGAAAGACATTCTACAGGATGTAGAATAAAAGTGACTGACAAACTGCCAATATAGGTGGAAATGTCTTTGAATTTTCCTACTTCATGGAAAAGTCTACTGGATATTATGGGCCTCTAGGCTGAAGATGGATGCTCCAACAATACAGAAGAACTTTCGGTGACTGTTCAGGCTGCAAGATGTCTCTGTCAGTTCTCAAGTTTAAAAGTTGCTTGCAAGGTTACTTTTTACTTAGGTAATATTATATCCTTCTGGAGAGAAACTACCTCAACTTCTTATCTATCAATAAGTTTTTGTTAGTTATGATAAAAACAAATATATATATATATAAATATTGTATCTATAATTCTTACTTTATACCTGTTTTGTTACAAGTAATTTTCTTATGTTAAAATTAAAACCTTTATTTTTATTTAAACAGTAAAGAGGAAATGATATCAGAGGTCCTCCTGTCTATGTGTTGCTTTTTATTAGTTGAGGAGTAAAGAGACTTTCTTTGCCTTATAGGGCAGAGTAGAGCTAGGTGGGGAAAACTAAACTGAATGCTGGGATAAAGAGGGCAGAGCAATATGAAGCCATGTAACCCTGTCGGAGACAGATGCTAGAACTTTATCTGGTAAGCCAAAGCCTTGTAGGGATACACAGATTAATAGAGATGAATTAAATTTAGATATGAGAGTTAGCAAGAAATATGCTTAAGCTATTGACCAAGCAGTATTGCAAATAATATGGTTTCTGAGTGATTATTTCATGTCTGAGTGGCTGGAAAATGCATAAGTGGGCTCCTACTACACACAGATTATTCTAGGTGCTTCTGTTAGGCATTTTGTCACAGTCATGAGAAGAGTAACTAATGTAACATCTAAATAATTAGTTCTGCTTAAAGAAATCTTTCTCTGAAACACATTTTCCATTCAAAAGTTTAGGAAAAAAAAGGATTATTTTCTTCTTCCTGTGCAGAGTCTGAAAAGCTAGTGTTTCAATTGTGTGGCTATTTATCCTACTACATTACAGAAGTACTGCTTGTTCACAAAACATGAGCAATCTCTTGTGCTGTAGTTGAAATATTTATTTTTTAATAAAACTTTTATCAATTGAAGTGAAAAAAATCGAATCAATGTACCAGGGCAATATAAAAGAATACTAGCTAGTGATTTGCAATTTTTGGTAGTTATGTGTAGAACCTAATAAATCTCAATGTTTCTGTTTGTGTCTACATCTCAGACATTGGCCAAGGAAGTCGAAAGCCTACACCAATTCTTACTTGAAAAACGTTGGTATTTCTCTTAAAGTTAATCATTAAATTATTTTGAATTTTTTCTTTTACTTTGTTAGGTTGCATATCAAAACTACATAAATGATAGATATAATATTTTGGGGTTTTATGTTTTTATTGATTAATTTTGCTGTTTAACAATTTTATGCATATGTATCATGTATTCTCATTCTTCTCCTGTACCCTCTCATGGCCCTTCCATTCCTACCCACCTGCTTTTCTATCCTTCAGTCTGTATCCCAGACTCTTGATTTTTGATTTATTATGTGGCCCATTTAGTAAAACCATGGCCATCTGTGTGACAATTAGATTGGAACTATCACTTACAGACTGATGAGGTCATTAGCAAGTACATAAAAAATTGCAAAAATTTCTTCTCTCCCGCACTTTATTGAGAGCAAATAGCGATGGGTAGGGCCCCCTGGTGGCCTCCTCCATCTGATTTTGAGTGGCCTGTTCTTTGTGTTGACCCAGTGCAGGAATCCACAGCTGCTCTGAGTTTGCAATTGTACTTGATGTGTTATGCTCAGAAGACTATTTTAGAATCATTGCGTAGAAGAATTAATCTGGCATAGTTACCTTTCTAACACATGAGTGATCAGAAATTATTCTACCACAACACACTAAACTTATGGCACAATGTCTGTAAAACAATACAGGTAAAAGTTAGAAAGAGAAGATTTGGCATCAAATAGATATTGGCTTCAGTGCCTAACAACTTAACTTTGTTATGTTCCTATTGTACAGAGAAGTCATGTAAATCAGTCTTAGTTTCCTCATTAGTAAAGACAAGCTAATAGTTCAAATTGACACCCATGTTTGTGGTACCAAAACTTCAATATACCTGTAATGCAATCACAACCACCTCTTCCACCCCAGTTCTCTGTCCTTTTTAACATCTGATCAAGTCACGGAGAAGATGGAGATCCCAGCAAAGGCATATCACTGTACAAAACACAAACTGAAAGGAGAACTGCCCTAGTTTCACTTTTTTGTTCTGATGATAAAACATCCTGACAAAAAACAGCTAAAGGAAGAAAGGTTTTATTCAACTTAGAGTTTTATTATAGTCCATCACTGAGGGAAGTCAAGGCAAGAACTCAAGTAGCTAGTCACATTACATCCACAGATAGGAGCAGAAAGAAATGAAGGCAAGCAGAAGTATTGGCCTACTTGTTATCTTCGCTGTCTTCTCTCTTATACTGTTCAGAACCACCTACCTAAGGAATGTTTCCACCTGCAATGGCCTGAGTCTTCCTGCATCTATTAAAATTCAACACAATCTCTAAAAGATGGGCCCACATGCCTACCTGGCCTAGATAATTATTCATTTATTCATCAGTACCTCCATCTTAGCTTCTCAGATGATTCTAGGTTGTATCAAGTGAACAGATTAAAATAATCATCACAAATACATTCTTGTCCTTTAGAGATTTTAATATAAAAACCCAAAGTGGAGTGGAAATCACCCTGGAATACTACATTTGGCTTTGTATTCTTCTAGGGGTATGAAGATCCCCTTATTGACCACCTTTAACAATGGAAAAGGATTTCTAAAATTATGAACAAGCAAAACCAGAGATGGCAGGAGAGTTCAGGTTATTCAAGGGACCCCTGAATACTTATTTTTAGTGAAGCATAAGTTTATGAAACTAGATTTCAGAGGGACTGGCCTCCTCCTCAGGTTGACCATTAAGTCTTCAAAAACTTCGCAAGTTGCCTTTGACATTGCAGTAGTATTAGAGAGAAGTATAAACCAAATGAATTGAAATTCAGTTTGTGTCTTCCTTTAAGGATTAATGTTTAGCCTGGCTTGATGGTTTAGCTGTTAAAACCACTCACTGCTCTTAAAGATTTATTTATGTTTATTTTATTTGGAAGAGTATGTTTCCTGCTTATATGTATGCACACTTTATCAGTGTCCACAGAGACAAAAAGAAGGTATTCAATTCCCTGTAACTGGAATTGCAAAATGTGGTGAAAGGCTATGTGGGACCGGGTATTCTGTAAGAGTACTTGAGCACCAAGTCATCTCTTTAACCCCAAGAGAACTTGTTGCTCTTATGGAGGAAATGAGTTTGGTTCCCAGCACCCAAATAAGGCATCTTACGAATCCCTGTAACTCCAGTTACAGGGATCTGACACTGCTTTCTGGCCTTCCTAGATACTACATTAACATGTGTTTGTATGTGCACACACTCACACATGAATTTAAAACAACAGATGTTTTAAATAAAGGTATTTTTTTAGATAAATAATCAGGCAAAACAAAAGTACCACACAGTTACATTTGTGAACTTTTTAAATTAACCATCTCATATTGGCTACTAACTAAAAGATGCAGCTCTGTACGGTGCCTAATCATCACCAACTTCAATACAGATGGACTCTGTATTTTGAGGTAGTTAACTCTCATTGAACCATGCTGTGAATCACTTTTCAGTTACTAATCAAAAGGAGAGCATATCACATTCTATAGTCAGTGTGTTTTTAAACCATCTTCAAAGAGGGATTGTTTGGAGCTGCTTCAAAGGCAGCATTCCTCTCAGTCCTTATATCAGTATCATTCTAAAGAGAGTCTCAGAGAAGTTCTATTGCAGCAGCCACTCCCAACTGCTAGTTAGCAATGTCAAATAACTTACAGTATAATTGTCAAAATGTTGTAGCCTGGAAAAGTGAATAACAAGAAGCACAGAAAGCATGCATTTAAAGTGTGTGTGTGTGTGTGTATGTGTGTGTGAGCATTTTACTTCTTTCTATTACTCCACTAATCCACAAATAAGTGTTGTAATAGTACCATAGAGAAAAGTTCTGATTTTTCCTAAGAATAAAGAGAGTTCCTACAAAAATCACATAGTGGGATAAACTCTTGAAGGCTATTAGGCTTTATTAATGTTATTATTGCTATTGTGTGTATCTCTCTCTCTCTCTCGCTCTGTGTGTGTGTGCATGTGTGTAAGCTTCAGAAGTTAACCTTAAGTGTCAGTTATCAGGCATTATCCATCTTGAGTTTTGAGGTAGAGTCTCTCAGTGGACTGAAGCTCACCAGTGTGGATAAGCAGGATGGTCATGCAGTCACACAGAACCAATAATCTGTGCCTCTAGAATGCTTGTATTATAAGTGCAAATCATCATACATAGGTTCTGCTATCAGACTCTGGTCCTTGTGCTTAAACAGTGTGTTTCTCTCTCCCCAAGATCATATCCCTTAATCAGCACACTTTTGTGGCTGAGTTCTCCCATGCCGAAGGTTTCTGTGGATTCTCTGGTGATGTGTGACAACACAGTGATTGGCAAACTAAACAAATCACAGCCCACATAGCCTACATATTACTAGCATGAGAGCCTAGGAGCACCAACAGTGCAAATGTACATGTGATTTTTTTTGTACTCCTATTGAATATAATTCCGCTAGTGTGGATCTGCCTCTTACTCCAATATTGAAAGCCTATAAATAACTTTTCTGCATGTCTATGAGTTGAATGTTCACATATTTCTTGGTGTAAATAAAGAGAAAGGGAGAGCATGGAGGAAGTCGCATAGATTTAGAATTTAAAAAATAAATCAGTGTAGGAGGAAGTGATCAGCAAAACAGCAGAAAGCAGAAAAGATCAACTGTGTTTGAACTGAATATGGTCCTACCTCCATATCTCAATAGGATATGTGTGGCTAATGAGACTGACTCCAAATGAAATCACAGAGTACAAATGAGGCAGGAGAAATGGCTCAGGAGTGAAGAGTGCATCCAACACTGCACAGGACTCAAATTCAGTTCACAGAAGCACATGAGGCAATGTTCTATAACTACAGCACCAGAACATGTAATACCCTCTTCTAGCCTCTGTGGGCATGTGTATTCATACATGTGCAAACATAACTACACACACAGACATTCAATAAAGTTAATATTTAAAATGTATGCCTTTTTTGAATTGACTCATTTACCTTTATGCTAAAATAGAAGAAACTTTTATTTATTTCCCATTAATAATATCCTTCCCCTATAAAAATGTAAATGATATTAATTTAATTAAAATAAAGCAAAAGTGGATATGGAAAATCCCATGTGGCCTTAACCCTACACAGAAACTATAGGGATCTGACTAAAGTTAGGAGCAGGAGAAGTGATCTTCCCCAGGGAAGAACACACTAATAGCTGTCTAATGTCAATCAATCGCCCTGAAAATATATGTACAAAGAACATTACAGAGGCTGAAGAGGCTATATTTAGAGACGTATATGTATACATTTCACATATATGTGTGCAATAACAATTAGTAAGAAAGGTAGCATGTATTTGAAGGAGATCAGGGAGAGGTGTGAGAGAAAATGGAAATGGAAAATGCTGTAATTATATTATAATCTCAAAATAGGGAATGGAATGAAGAACGAAAAGAAAAGAAATAACGAGCTTGAGGGGCCCACTGCTGTGGAAACAGACGCAGAACTATCCATTACAAATATAACAACATCACACACAATAGGGGTTTAGCAGATTGGATTTCCAGGCAAAGTGAAATAAGGTGCCTAGCTTCAAGGAAGAAAGATAATTTCATCTTCTCTGGTTCTATTTTTAAGCTGCCTAGCTTTTTGTGGTGAATCAGATAATGTTGTGCCTACTTAACTTTTATTTTTATCAAGTCATTATAATAAAACAAAAGCCTCTAGCAGCAGATATTCTATTTTCATGCAGATCTTCTTATTAATAAAAGGTGAGCAAAGAAAAATTAGAGAAAGTGTCTGTAAGAAGCTGCCTCTTTTTGACTTAAATTAAATAGCATTTAAACAATCCCAGTTAAGTCTGAAGTAATTTTTGCATTTGGTTCTTAATTGTTCAAAGCGAGGGAATTTCTGAAATGTATGTGGGTGCTCTTTCTTTCAGTTGCTCTTCCTTTTTGGGATTTATTTCTCATATGAAGTCAATGAAATATATTAAAACTGCAAACTAAGTTGGTTTTTAATTAGGGTGTTGGCAATTATCTCACTCATTTATATCTCATTTCCTATCTTAGCTGCTTTACCTTGCATATGTCTTCAAATTACCTTTCTAAAGGAAAAAAAAAGCATCCTTTCTATTCCCTCATGTTATTATCAGCTGGGCGATGGTGTTAGAAGAGTGAAATCATTTTCATTATAATTGAAAAGAAACCTTCGTCACATCTCATAAGGTGAACTCAATTTTTAGTTGTGAAGATCTCAGGAGAACCCATTGCAAAAGACTGACTCTGTGTTTGGTAGGTAAAAATTAGTATTCGCTGCTTGTCTAATGTGTTAAAATAGTAGAATATTTTATTTGTTGCTCATATCTCCTGCTCAGAAAAATCCTAGGTCCAATGCATTGATTATTTAAATTATGAATGTAGAAACTACTGGAATGTGGTGATACATATCAATATAAAGCTCTCACCATGCAAGGGTGATTACCAGAGTTCAGATTCCCAGAACCCACATAATATCATGTGCACTACAACACATGTATAAATCTCAGTGTGCTTATGATGGAATGATAGTAGAGTCTGAAGAAAGCCCCAAAGCTCATTGGCTAGCTCATCTGGGTCTTAAAGTGGTGAATAGGAGACTCTGGCTCAAAGCAAGGTGCAAGGCAAAAGTCAGCCCCCAAGGTCTTTTTCTGAATCCAGATGTTCAGTCTGGCATGTGAGCACCTGCATTCTTACACATACATAATCAGCAGTACACACATATCACACACATGCAACACATGTCACATACATATAACCCATGTATATAATAAAATTGAAATATAGAATATAAGTTATATTCCCGAAAATACTTTCCAATTCTTTCACTAAAGTAGCCTTTTGCACTGATGCAGGATTTCTGTTTGCCAAGGTCTCATGGCAGAAGTGAGTTGGTTCGAGCCCTGGATAACTAGACTCCGATGTCTCTCACTGCATGAATTGTGATTGACCATAAGCTCCTGGAAAGGAACATGGGAAGAGACTTGGAATATCCTGGTGATGCTGCATGCAAACATAGCTTAAGATGTTGGTGAATATGCATAAAGAACAAAGAATTAACTTGGGAGCAGCCAAAGCCATGTTCATATAATTTTAGTAACATACTATTATTGTAGACATGAGTAAACAATGCAAATCTCTGGACGGTCCCCCTATGTTCCAGAAAGAAACATTAAATGAAGTACAAAGATGAAACGTATGTCATATGGCTTAAGGAATGTTTGTCCTAAATTTGTCAGGGTTACTTCCTAATGCATGTGGTATTTATTAGCAATAGTGTTTTTCTAATTTTTGTCCTTTCATGATAATCACATTTCTAGTAATATTCTAATTCTTTGGATATATTTCAAAATGTCCTACAAAAACTCCATCTATGTGTCTTAGTAAATTGCTAAGTCAAAAAATATACTTTTTCCACAAGCATGAGGATCCAAGTTCAGGTCTAAAGAACCCAGATAAAAAGCAGGGAAAACAGTGCATGCTTGTAATCTCAGTGCTGATAAAATAGATTTCCTGAAGCCTTTGAGTTGTTTACTTCCTGAGTTTAAATGGAATGTTTAAACTCCCTTAGAACACCCTGTAGTTTCACCCCTTGCAAATATCATGTATTTAAGGATGTTCCCTCCAAAAAGAAAGATTTAATTTAGAGCGCTCTGCAGCACTCTTAATAGAGCATTATGATCTGAATGTAACATTTCTCCCCCAGACTCATGCTGTAAATGCTAGGGAGCCTTTAGAGCATGGACTGCTGAAAGAAGGTCAGTAGAGGCAGCTCTGAATCTGCCAGTGCTTTGTCCCAGTCTCTGCTTCCATTCACCAGCCTATCAACAATCCACGCTGCCTGGTCTTGTCAATGTGGGTTTCATCATACCTTCCCCTTCATTACGGACTAAAACTTATGAAACTCTGAGTTAAAACCAACCTTCCCTCTTTAAGTTGCTTCTGTCTGTGCTTCAAAAGTAACCACTAGAACATTCTAAAACAGAATTCCTAATACAACTCCTTATCAACCTGTCATCAGTTTCCAATACCTTATTTCATGTCTAATGCCTGCATTGTTAATATCTATTTTCTAGAAAACTGAACTCCTGAGACTAACTACTGATATTTTGGGTGATGTCTTAGTGGCTACAACTTCTTCCTTTCAAATTTAGTTCAGCTCAGTCATGTGACCAAGAGCTACACCATAAGACACTAGAGACTATTTGCAAATTTTCATGGACCAACATGCAAGTCATAAAGATTTGTGTGACTCCTCAAGGTGGTGGTTGTACAAGCCTTTAATCCAAGCACCCAGAGGCAGAGGCAAGTGGATCTCTGAGCTCAAGGCCAACCTGGTCTACAGAGAGAGTTACAGAACAGACAATGGTACACAGTGAAACTCTGTGCAGAAAAATGAAAAATCCAAAAGACCAAAAAAAATAATAAACAAACAAACAAACAAATGAAAGAACAAACAAAAAACCTACCAGTGTCCTGGTAATAGTACAAGAATTATTATAAAATAGCTAGTGTATTGCATATTTGATGTGGTTTGATTACAAAATTCCCACATAAGTTTTTGTGTTTGAACGCTTGCTTGGTCCCAGATTGATAAAGTGGTCTTGGCAAAGTCAAGAGTTGGAGTCTTGCAGCCAGAAAAAACAGTTGTTTCCCTGAAGGATGGTCACAAGGTTCTATCCAGGCCCTATTTACCTTACATATCCTGTGAGCTGCCAGCGTCATGTTCCCATTGCCATGTCTTCCCACCATAACGGATGCATCCCTTTGGGTTGAAGCCAGAATGAATCCGCTTTTCCTCCTTTAATTTGCTTTATGTTAGGTAGTTACAGTAGCAAGATAAATTTAATCAATAGAGTGTTTTAGTTCTTAGAATGAATTTACAGCAGTTGAAACATTTAAAATGTTCTCAATTCCAGGGGATTGCGAACAGAAAAAAGTGCAAAGGAGTAAGATAGTGTCCTGCCTTGTGTGGCACCAATCAAGTTTTCCTTTCTAGGACTGCACATGAAGTAAACAGAGCAGATTATAAGACAATTCACGGCTAAGAGAGGATCACAAAGTCTTCAGTAAACATGGAGCACCCCAGGTTTGGGGAGGTGGGGATCCTCTAGCAAGAAGCAAGGGCAACATACAAGGGAAAAGTAAAACGGGATTTAAATAGGAACAATATTGTAAGAAACATCAAAGGGGAGATAGTACTGGATTTAATTGGCCTATCATGCTGAGTTTAAATGAGATTTATGAAAATAGGAAGCAACAAGGAAAACAGTCAAAGTTAACACTCAGGATGATGGGAAAGTAATGAGGACAATTTGAACCGGTTTGTGAAACACTGTCCCACATTAAGGAAAGAAGGTAATGGACTCCAGAGAGACAAAACCCAGCTGGAGAGGAGCTTTGATGGCCTGAGGAATTGGAAAACTAGGAAGAGGTGGAGTTTGAAAAAGAACAGGGCACACAGTGCTGTGTTTCTTAGTAGCTACTGGAGGATGCACTCTGAAGGACCAATAGTTCACCCCTGGTTATCTTTGGAGAAGGACTTTCTTTTTTAATATCTCTATTATTTCCTCTTATTGAAAATTGATTTTTCTCCCATATAATATATCCTGATTTCAGTTATGCCCCATTTGGCTCCTTCCTGTTCCTCCCCATCTCCTTTCCCATCTGGGTACACCCCCTTTTTGTCTCTCATTGAAACAAGCAAGTTTCTAAGGGATAATACTAAAATATAAAACAAAATAAGACAAAGCAAAAACTAACTTTGGAATAGGACCAAGCAAACAGAAAAAAAGAGTCCACTAGAAGGAACAAATAGCAAAGACTCACTACACACAATCAAGAATCCCATAAATGCACTAAACTAGAAGCCTTAATATATATGCAAAGGACCTGTAGGATAAAAAGAAAAATATAAAAAAAATTAATAAAATAAAAATGAAAAGAATGGGAAATCCGTTATATGTCATTATGAGGCAAGGAAAGGAACCTACAAACAAATCTTTGAGTTCCTTATGTGTTGGTCATCTCCTATTGTACATGGAACCTACAGTAGCTTGTTTCTAGAAGTAGTTTGTTTCCTGGTAAAAACTCCCTGGAAGAAACAAGTTTTTCGTTTCTAATGGGAAGGAATGTCACAGCCCAAAGCAGACCATGTTGCCCCCAGAGGGAATAGACACACAGCTGCACAGAACTCAGACAGCCTTGGGACATATCCATAGTGAAACACAGACAACTCCTTAAGAAAGGGGCAGGCAAAGAGACTGTGATAGTAATGTCATTGCATTTGCTGAAGAACTGCCAGCATGAGTAAGAAGAACCCATGAATGTAAAATTATATCTTTGTTTAAGAAGTCAACAGGGATTTGGAACATTTGGTCTGTGTATTGAAGAGACACAGGGATCTCTATTGATATTTAGGGTATTAAGTCATTTTCTATTCCAAATTTCACAAAACAGAACCCAATCAAATAGACAAAAGTGTGCCTGGGTTACCATCTATTTGAGAGAGAAAAGATAATTTAAATGAAATAATTCAACAAAATTATTTCAGCCAATAAACAGCAGGAAAGATTTTGAAAAATACTACCCCAAATTCCCTAAATGTTTGTTTACATTTAAAGGGGGATGTGATACAGAGATTTGCATTGGTATGGATCTTAGTCTATTGATACAAATTTAAGGTCAATTTTGTTATACTGTGTATATATATTTCTGCTCTTGACTAAGTTATTGTGTTTTTCCAGCACATTTAGAAATGTAATGTATAATTAAGAAGCATAGGTTATTAGATAATCATCTGTAATAGTCAAGCTTCTAGTCATGTTAGGTTTTCTAGATATGCAGAGGTTAGATAGGCATTCTTCATACCTTTCAATGACTACAGAAAATGACATTTAAAATGTATAAGAACTTAGGAACTTAGGACTTTTCATGACACTGAGACACATCTGCTCCTGGCAGCACTAATCTATTTCAAGAGGATGATGGGCATCAAAGAGGTCTCTTTTAGAGTTTTGGAGTTGTTTAGCCATTTGAGAAAGAAAAAAAAAACTGCTCTTGCCAGGACTGCTTGAGAACTGGACATGTAGGACCTACAGAAAAATGACTGCTGACCTTGTCTAAAGGTGAGCAATGGTATTTCTGGGTTCCTGCTTCATGAAAGAGTCTGCCAGACATTCTGCAGGATACAGAAGAAAGAGACTGACAAACTGCCAATATAGGTGGAAGTGCCTTTGATATTTCCTGCTTCATGGAAATGTCTGCTGGATACTATGAGCCTGTAGACTAAAGATGGATGCCCCAACGGTACCCAAGAACTTTGGGTGACTGTCCAGGGAGCAAAATGTCTCTGTCAATTCTAGTTTTGGGAGTTGTTTACAATGCACTTCCTGTTTACTTAGGTAATATTATATCCTTCTGGAG
>LOEQ01013235.1:61894-84227 GCA_001685075.1 Bramus lutescens | reverse complement strand
GCGGGGGAGGCGGGCAGGGTCACTGGCAGTGGGCGTGGCTTGTCTCTTAAAGAGTCAAATCCATAACACAAGTTTTCTTCACTGTGATACATTTTTATGTGCTGCTGAACTTGTTTTGCTAATACAAACATTTTGCATTTTGCATTATTGTTCAGTTTTTACACGTAACTTTATATTTACAGATGATTTAATTAGGTGCAAATATTATTTTAGTTTTTAAAAAACGAGGTGATAAAATAACTGGTTCATTCTTTTTTATGTGTTTCAAAATGTTTCTTTAATTTCTTTTTTATTAAAAAATTTTCACCTCCTCCCCTCCCCCCAGTCCCCCTCCCTCTCCAGTCCAAAGAGCAGTCAGGGTTCCCTGCCCTGTGGGAAGTCCAAGGTCCTGCCCCCTCCTGTTTTATTCATATTCATTTTAATTTTGTTGGTATATGTTTACTCTGCATTTGTGTATCTGGTACCTGCAGAAACCAGAAAAAGGCTTCAGAGCAACTGGCAGTGGAGTTATGTGCATTTTGAGTACTCTTCAGGAAAAGTCCTCTTAATTGTCATTATTCAAGACCTACTTTTATGTTTTCAACCAATAAAAGACTTTATTGATGACAGAAACATTTTGTATGTTTAAGATGACATGGAAATAGTTATATCTAGATAGTTATATAATGTATTCATTAAAGGGTTTTTGTAATGAAGATAAGGTTATTTAGATTTAACATTTGTTCTTTCATCAAGTGAATTATCTTTCTATACCATAGATCATTTTTATGTTTTCTATTCTTCAAAATATAAAACCCATCATCTATCTTTAAATATAACTTTTTTATATGTATACTCTTATTAAAAATTTGAATATATCAGGTAATTTCTAGTGCTCTTTTGGTGATATTACTCTTTTATATTTATGGGTTATGGTTTAATTGTTGTTGTTGTTCTTTGGCTTTTGGCTTTTGCTTTTTGAGACATAGTTTCCCCACTTACTCTTAGCTATTCTGGAATTCACTCTGTTGACTGTGTTGGTGTCGAACTCTCAAGATCAATCTGCCCCACCCCAGGTAATGGGAATGAAGGTTTGTGCCACTTCTGCCAGGCAGGTTAATTATTCTTTAACTGGAGAATTAAGTATTTATTACTGGAATATGTATAATTAATGGCAAAATGCATATATTATTTAGGAAAAATTTAATAAGTTGCTATGTCAATAGCATAAGTAAATTGATGGAAATTTTATCTTTAGTTTTCTTCATTGTATTCAGCAGCATTCTATCCCACAAGTGAAAGGATGTTACATTCCCTTCAGACAAATGTCACCATGGTTTTATTCTTTTGTATCTTCAAGTTTGCAATAAAACTGAGTTATTTATCAGGCTGCTTTATCCCAAGATTCCACCTGGCAACATGAACAGAAGCTTGTATCTATTTTTCTAATGCACCTACTTTATTCTGCTCCAAATGCCCTCCCTTTGAGTACATTTTCACAGTGAGAACACTAGTCTAGTTCTCATGCCTCAGGTCTCACCTGTAAACATATTCATATATTTTCATTCAGCATCTATCTATTGATCAACTCCCCTGTGAAGGTGCTATGCCAGCTTCTTGGAGTATCAAATGGCATATAGAAGCAGAGCTCCCCTCTAGGTATTGCAATTCTATGTGGTAAGGTTCTTAGAATTCTATTCTTATTGTACCACTAAGTTGAATTCACTGTTATAAACCCCTTTAACCACACCAGATCCTACTGATACACATGCGATATTTTCTAACAAATATTGCCTCAAATAACAAAATAACAAAATTAAGCCACTATTGTATGTCATTCTTTTCTCTTTCAATCTTCTTCCAAGAGCAAGTTATGTCCTCAATTATTAAAATATGTATTATGTTTTTCATAAAAATCAATTACCTTTAAAGTTAAAATTATGCTTTGAAATTTTGATACGAGTATACAGTGGATACTGATTACTGTCACCCCAAACTCTTTTGCATTTTTCTCATTCTTATCAAGCTCTTTTCTGTCCTCTGTCTGTTTTCCATATTCATGTATTTTTTTAACCCAGTATGTTTTGCTAGGGCCATTCTTGGAGGCATCATCTAGAAGTCTTTCAAAGGAGCCCGATGGGCTCAGTAGTGGTTCCATTATTTCTAGAAGTGGCTTCAGACTTCCAAGAATTTATAAGTTCATTAAGTGTTGGACAGGGCCTCTCGAGTTTCATCTCCATCTTAGAGGTTCATTCTTCTACAAGTTCAGTAAAGCTATGTATCATTGTACTGAGATAATAACTGGTCTGTCAAAAAGTGGAATTCTATGGTACTTCTTCCTATCATTCAGGACACAACATTGTTTCTTCCTGTTCTTTACAAAGTTCCTTGAATATTATAGGAAGTAGAATAAAATATTCCTGTTTTTCTGTCTGTGAACTCAACTCTCACTTGTAAGTACATTGAACGGTCACATGTTACTGCACTCAAAACCTTTCTTTCAAAGAGAAGCTTTTCTGATTAAGGCTGAGGGTAGTATTGGTCAGCTGAAATAATCTTAAATAATATGGAGGTAGTTTGATGCTGTATCAATTTAGTGAAAGAGAAGTAGCGGACATTCCTTACTTCCCTAGACACTATTTTTGACCAGAGTCTACAGTACCAGAAAAGGATTACCTATTACGGATCAGATCTCTGGTAGAATCAGAGAATATTATTACTTCATGACATAACATTCTTATAGAATTAGACAAGATCACCTGTCCTTCCAAGTAAGGAGTTTGAGTTCATAGAGTTTAGAGTGAGATAATATTATTGGTACTTTGTTCAGGGACCCATACTGTATGTTCGGATACTATGAAAGACAGCATGCAAACTGTACACTTCCATCCTAGCTCTTGTTTTGTTTCTCACTACTTTTCAATCATGATGTGTTTTGTCTTCAGCAGTTGAGTATTATCTACCCTTAGTGTCAAACACGAAAAATGGCGAGAGCCTGTACTGTTCATTTTTTTTTTCAGTTTCCTTGGGGATAGACCTCAGAGGTTGACTTCCCAAAAGATGTACCTCATACTAGAAACTGGACTTTGTTCAAATAACCCATGATTCCTAGAGGAAGCTGCATCCAAATTATAAATAAAGTTTAATATATATTGATATGATTTAAACATATCGATATATTAAACATGATTATAAAGTAAGAGGTCTTTACATGACTTTGAGACACATATCATTTGATTAACCCTTCCTTTTCTTTCTATGTACTCTACACTTTTCACACTCATTTCCTCATTTAAACCTTACCTTCTCTATAAACACACTATATTTCAACATTGTTCTTCAACCCCTACACATCATATGGTGGTGATGTTCCAATATTGTCTTTCTGGTCAAGAAATTTGTGATCAAGAAATTTGCAGCTGGGATTCACCTACAAAAGAGAACATGCAGCAATTTTCTTTCTTGATTTTGGTTACTTTAGTCAGTGCAATGTTTTCTCAGGTCTATCCCTTTGAGGACCCTTTGTTCCAATATATAGTCCAATTTTATTGTGTTTGTTTATTTGGAATCTTGGTGTTTTGAATTCTATTTCTATTCTAGGTATTGAATATGATCCAATGTGTAGCTGGTGATAGTTTTCCTTTCTGATTTTTATATTTCTTCTATACTATTTTCACTGCTTCTTTTACTCTACAGAAACTATTTAGTTTGTGAGGAACCATTGGTCTATCATTGGCCTAGATTCTTGAGCAAATGAAGCACACAGCTTTTACCTATATGTTGGCAAATGCTCCCTGTTTTGTCATCAACCAGCTGCAGAGTCTCAGGTTTTATGATGAGGTCCTTGAGCCCAAATTAAATAAATGACTTTCTAGATATATCTGAATCACAAAGTTAAACCAAGAAGGGATCAATGATTTAGAAAGACAAATAACAAGCTGCAAGATTGAGTGATTACTAAAAAGTATCATGAATAAATACACCCAGAACAATATGGATTCACAAAAGAGTTATACTAGACATTTTAAGAAAATTGTAGCCAATACTTCTCAAATTATTCTAAAAAGAGAAATATACCTTCTAACTATTGCTACAAATCCAGTATTATTACACTAAAAAAATCATATTAAAAACATAACAACTATAGCAACAATAAAAAAGAATGGGAAAAATACAGCAATATCCTTAAAATATAATAAATATTCTCAATAAATTATGTTTAACTAAATACAGTCATACATGGAAAATAGCATTTATAATTATTAAGTTGAATTTAACCTCGAGATGGAAGGTTAACTCAATACATGCAAGTCCATATATATAATAAATCATGAAAATTCTAAAAGATAAAAGTCACACAGCCAACTCCGAGGATATTTTAAAGGCATTTAGTGAAATTAAAAACAAATTCATGAAAAATTTCTAGAGAGAACAGGACTGAAAATGAAACAGTTCAGCATAACAGATACTATGTATAACAATCTCACAGTCAATGTCATCTTAAATGAGGAAAACTGTTAAGTAGTCACATTAAAATCAGGAAAAATGGAGAAATGCTTGCTGTAACCACATATATTCAGTAAAGAGTACAAAGTCCTCTCTAAATATGGAGAAGAGAATGATAAAGTAGAATGCAAATAAGAAGGAATAAGCTGAAATAACTTTGTTGCCATATCACATGAGATTATACTTAGAAGATATAACCAACAGTTTCATTAAAGTGATAAAAACAAATTAACACACAAAAATCAGTAACATTTCTATATATTAATAGGAAACACATTGATACAATTCCAGGATTATGTCCTATTTGCATTAGCCTCAAAAGCCAATGTAACTTAATAAAAAAATGAAAGACAACTATTAGTGAAATCTATAAAACTTTGAAGAAAACCATATAAAATCTTTGAAGAAAAATCAAGACATTTAAAGGTTGTTCTCATAGATTTGTAGAATTATTATTGTGAAAATTACCAGCTTGGCGCATCAGTACAGAGTCAACGTAAGTTCCATTAAGTTCCTATGGAAATATTCATGCAAGTAGATAGAAACACAAAATTAAAAATATTTTATATGCAAGTTATGAATAAAAAGAAAATTAAGAAATTATACAATTATGTAATTAAAAATAAAAATAGTCTTTAAATATATGTAGAAAATCCAAAAAAATACTAGGAAAAATGAATATTATTGGTGTCAATGGTGTACCCACTTACAAATCTTATTATAGAGTTATTATGATGAGGTTTAGCCCACTGTTTTGAGTAAATATCCACACTGGATAAAGTGAAATGTGGTTGTTGTGAATTACGCACCCCTAGGATATACCCTTCAAAAATAACCACTGAATGCTAGGAAATCATAAAATTTTAAAAAGTAGAGGGTTAAAAAAATATTTTCTTGTGTATATTATACTTAAATTGAGAACCAGTGAGTAAGAGTGGTTTGAATGAAGAAAATATAACCATCTAGGTAGGGAAGATAATTGCTTCACACTTTAAATAAAATAATGAAAAAAGGAAGTAGAAATTCACAAACACCCACATTATAAACTGACTATATTTATAACAGTTTTAGATTAGAAGAAAATTATAATAAAAATCCAATTCACTTTTCAGTTCAGTTTCAAAGGTGAACTTTGTCAGTTTGTGAAAATTAAAGAAAATCACTGTAAACTGGGCTATGCATTCTTTGATTATCAAATCCCCACAGCAGAATTTTCTAGCTTTTCATTTTGTAATAATTATAGATTAAATTAAAATTATGAAGAGTATCATAAGGCAAATCAAGAAAACTGAATTTTATACTTCCTGCAGTAGAGAATTGGATGGTCAGGAAATCTCAAAAGTCATCCTTTTAACCAATAAAACAAATTTATCTTCAGTTGCCTTGAAGACTGTTATCCCAGGAGAGGTATGACTGTGCCATCCTTGTGTCCCTGTGGTGTAACAGGATACATGATATCTATTCCTCAGCTCTATATCTTACTAAGTCAACAGAAGACTTTTGTGCACAGTACTTTTACTGAGCCAGACTGAGCCTTAAATGTAACTGTCCATCATCTGGGTGCTCCTTGATTATGATGACAGAGAGACATCTGTGTGCAAATGGTGTTCCTTTTCTTCAAGCTTCCTTCAGATCTGATTGATCATATTTGTTCTCATTTCCAAGGCATTCCATAATCTACACCTAAATTTCAAAGAGGATTAAATCTATACCATGCTCAGTACAAGGCCAAAGGAGGGACTTGTTGGAGAAGGGGCTGCTTATTGGTTCCTGGCCACCAAGGATAGTTTAGACCTGAAATAATCACACAGAAACTGTATTAATTAAATCACTGCTTGGCCTATCAGCTCGTTTCTTATTGGCTATCTCTTATATTAATTTTACCCATTTTATCAATCCATGTATTCCCACATGACAGTGGCTTACCTGCTAAAGTTCCCAGTATCTATCTCCAGGGGCTCCTCCGTTTCTCTTTGACTCTGCCTGCCTCCTCCCATGCTATAGGCCAGCCAGTTCTTTAATCATTAAGCAATAAAAACAACACATAGACAGAAGGACCTCCCACACCAGGAGGAGACGTGTGAATGACCCCAGTGATTCAGAAAGTGAACATTAATGTACTCTGTACACAAGAAACAACAAATCTTTAAATTTTTATTAAGAAATCACATTTAATTGTGACAATTTATCAAACTGATAATGTGTGCTTGACTAGTGTGTGGCCTTAGTGCTGTATAAGCCTACATGAAAACTAAATATGGACACCTAATGATATTATACATACATATGTAGAAATTGATTGTTTTGTTCTTTATTTTGTTTATCAATACAGAGTTTATTTGTGCAATAGTTCTGGCTGTCATGGAACTCACTTTGTAAACTAGGCTGGCCTCTAACTCTGAGATCAAACTGCCTCTGTTTCTCAAGTCCAGGGATTAAAGGCACGCACCACCACTACCCAGCTCATATGTAACAATTGAATATTACTTCTTTTTCTTTGTTTATCCTGGCCATATGAGAAATAAATGTTGAGCATTCTTACACATAATTATATCATAATTCAAATTATGTTTGGACAATGTAATAGTGGAAAGAATGAAAATACAAACTACTAAAACCTTTCACGCATTACTCCCTTTGTTATGGTGTGTAATCTCAAGGAAGAAAAATCACTCTTTGGTAGTGTGGCTCAACTGAAGCATACTTTACTGATTTTCAGAGTAGGCAACGAGGGAATATTCATAAAAATAAAAATAAAATACATTTTATTTAATGGCACCACTCTTGTTTATTCACTGAGTTCAACACTTCAATACCTAAGGGATTAATAAATGCATTGCTGTAGGAAGTCCTACAGCCAAAAGTTACACACCCACTGGGGTATAGCCTCTTATACTATTTATGCTGACTTAGAGCATGCACCTGGCCTCTTTTCTGGCTGTGGGATTTGGTTTCTTTTCTCCATTCCAGCAGAAGTTTCTGAAGTTGTGAGTTTACCTGTAAATAAATTACCATCTATTTTTCTCAATTCTGAGCTAGTGTGGGATTTCATTTAAGTGTCCTTCATCATTTAGTGCCCATGGAGATTTGGACTCCATACCTACCAGGTGGAAGGCCTAAAGATCTAGGTGGTCCATGGCCCAAAAGTTCTTTCATCCCTGCTCACCTGGCTTGTTTTTAACTAAGTGGTATTCTGTAGATCCCCACCACAGCGGAGCTTACTACATGCAATAACTGGGAAATTTCCCAAGCACAAGCATGAGTGCTGCATTCCCTGACATGATTCAGGGGCGCCATTCCTTGTCTCGTGGTGACTTGTGCACCTTCCTGTTTCTGCTCCCTGCCCATGAATTCTGGGCTTCGTACTCCATGTATAGTATTGATTTAATTGCTTTTAATTTGTCAAGAAAAGCATATTTCTCAGTACTTAACCAGTACCAAGGCAGGAAACTAAAGCAGCTCAGAAACTTAAGTGGCTCAGGACCATTCCTGTCACCACCATGACTCTGGAACCACAACATATGCAGGACCATAATGATTATTACATCTAAAACAGTTTACCAGATAATTAACAAATTTCTGTAATAGTACAGGTAATTAATAAATCAATATGGCAGACTACATTAATATTGAAACTTCTAGTAACTTATTTGGTAATGCTATGGCTTGTATTATATGAGACTTATATGGTTATGTTGATTTTTCAATATATTGGGTATTGGGATTTAGTGTTCTTCTTCATATTGTAACATTAAGAAAGAATATGACACTTTTAGGAATGATACAGTCTTTACAGAATAATAATGAACAAATAGTTGATAGGATTAATACCATCGAATATCAAAAGTTTCCTGAAAAAATTAATATTACTTAAAATGATAACATTAATTTTACAAAAGAAAAGAATCCATAACTAAGGGTACTGAGAAATTATCTGAAAGAATTCATACTGTTGAATTTGACGATCAAAATTTGTTAAAAGTTATGATAAGTTAGCAGATGAAGTATCTCTCCAGGATGGCAATCTGCATGGTATCTAAGTAATGTCCAAGGATGAGATATTATCTTTAAAGGAAAAACTTCAGACTTTGGAATCACATGTGAAGAATGAGGACCAGAGGCTATGTGCCTCAATGAAATCACTATACACACACACACACACACACACACACACACACACACACACATATAGGCCAGGAGATTCAGGCCTTACAAAAGACAATAGAAAAAAGATTTGAAATCATTGAAGAAATTATTGGATCTGAAGAACAGGGAAAGGCACAAGGACAGAATTAAACATCGCCAGTAGCTGTCAGAGATGACATACCCAGGGTTTTAGATCCCTACTCTGTATCTACTCTGACTTAGCATCAAGTTCTAAAGGCCCAAAAGGATTCAAAGAAGGTAGATAAATACCTATAGGAATGAATGATTTAAAAGAAATTAAGCGAGGTGTTGTACTTATGGCTTGCATTCTGCATTTGTTAGAGAGATAATAAAGACTTGGGCTTCTAGCATCAAACCACATGACTGGATTCAGTTAGTTTCAGCAGTCCTGGATGAAGGGCTGTCATTGATGTTTAGGTGTTATTTCAGAGAAGAAGTAAAAATTTTGGAACAATAGTGAAAAACAAAAAGCCTAGAGACTTCCCAATATCAAATTCTTGGTAAAGGCCCTTATGCTGACCCACAGGTTCAAGCTCTTTACAATGAAGAAATCTTGTCCCTATGCCACAAAGCAGCCTTAAGTGCTTGGGAAAGAATTCAAGAACTAGGAAAATGAACTGAATCATATACCATAGTTAAAAAGGGCCAGAGAGAACCCTTTAGTAACTTATAAAAATTAACCAAGGCTGTAAAATAGGAGTAACAAACCCAAATGCTAGATGAGTACTTATTGAATCTCTGGCTTTTGCGAATTCCAACTTAGAATGCAAAACTATAATTGGGCCTTTAAAGGTTAAATCAGCACTTATGGATGAATGGATCCTGTATACAATTAACATTGAGACAATAGACTACAATACTGAATCTTGGGTAGGAGAAGAAATTTCCAAAGGAAAGAGGAGACATCAAAATGCCAAATGTTCTAATTGTGGTAGAATAGGACATCTGAGAAGGGACTGTAGACAATGAATTCCTAGGAATAATGTCTCCTCTGGGAATGGCAAGAATAGGAGGATTCAGCCTTCAGGTATATGCAGAAGATGGGACAACAATGTATGACCTGACTAAGTCAATGGTCTTATTTCAGGATATAATATTAGCAGCAAAAAAGATCATCTCATTTAATATTATAAGAAGAATATAAAGACATTTTAAATCATATGAATAGAAAGTAGACAGAATCCAAACTGAGAGATGATAATTAAAGTTTTTAAGCATTATATAGCTTTGAATCAATTTCCATTGAGACAAAAATTAGAAAGATGACTAATAGAACTATTATGATTCGATTCTGAATTAAGATAAGAAATAGTACTCTTCTGCCTCTGAGAAATACTTTATGTTGCTTAAAATCTAAAAGTCAAGGGAAAAACTGAATAGCCCTTTTGGCAGATACAAAGAAGGGCTTGTGGTTTATCTTTTAAATAAGTATACATGTTTCTATATACTGATTTTAGATCTAAGAATTGAACAGGTTGCTATGGTAGTAACTTAGCTAGATTCATTAATTAATTTATGATGAGAAAAAAATTGTAAAAGCAGATATTTTCAAAAGATATAATGGAATCAGCAGGATTAAAAATGCAATAAGCCACTTTCTGCTTAACACTTCAAGCATGTGAATATAGAAAAGTAAATTTGGAGAGGAAAATAATGTTAAATGTGTTATAGTTTTCATAGCTTAATTGAGAGAAGGAGAAATTCAGATTCATTATAAGTCCTATATTTTGCTTGAAAGACTCCTTTTCTACGATGACTATTGTATGGATGAATACCTTACTGTTGATTTTTTAATTAGCCACAAATCACCCATGTATTTGACCAAGTTGTGAAGTTTTAATACATTGTTTCATATTCTAGTTAAATAAGTGATTTGATTTTAGAAAATAAATCTTAATATCTTATGCCTCTGCTTAATATAATCTTAAAAAGAACTTATCTTTTTTGAGTATGAAATATATTCATCACCTTAGGAAACAGATTACCAAGAAAAAGTTTCAGCAACCCTAGATACATTTGTAATAAATTAGAAAGAGCATGCACTAACTATGGCTAAATAAAATTATGGACCTTAAAGAGTAATCTGATCCACAGCCATTAAAATGTCACATGGATATTATGCATGCAACTAGGAAATATCAAGACAACCATTGATTACTTATCCTTCTTGAAAAGCTTCAGGCATATGGGACACATGACATACATGGACCTAGAATAAATATGATACAGATGGAGCAAAATACTTGACTTTGTTTATTGGAGAAATGGTTCCTTTATTCTATAGAAAATCATTTTTGTCAATTAATCAGTCATCTGATATTCATTTACTTTCTTTGCTTGAGATCCTGTAGTGGCAATTGAATGGATATTGAGATCAATACACCTGAAAAATTTCAAGTTATTTAAGATATCATGAGAATACAACGTTTCTGATCCTAAATTGTTTCCCAAATTAAGTGAAAAGATGAGCAGCACCTGCCTTACTCAGCATATGAGATAATCAATAAAAAAATACAGTAGAGATTATAGAGAATGTTACAGACATAGGAACTATGCCATTGCTAACCTGCTTTATTCCCATGTCACATGGAATGGAATTTATGTTATATTCAAAAATGGAAAAAATTAAGTTTGCTTAATGAATATTTGGTGCAGGGAATACATAACTGATAAATTAGATAATTTAAGAAAACAGAAGTGTCCTCTACAAGAATGTTTTTTTGATCTTGGGAGGTATAAAATGGTTTGCCTAAAGGAAATGTCTAACAGCTAATGAAACCAGAGCTCCCCCTCATCTAGCCAACTCAAACAGGTGCATCTTCAGGTACTTCTCAGGCAGAAGTTCTATACTATTATGTTTGAAGTGAAGTTAATTCATGCTGAGCCTTGCATACCTCCTTTGCTTTGTGTTGGTTTTGAAATGTTAAAGTCCATTCATACTCTCTCTCTAAGCATCACAGTTTATGTATTGCCCAAAATTGTTATGTTTAGTTCAGTTTCTCCCAGATTGTTTTGAAAGTTGATTTTGGAGATGTCGGGGGGGGGCAAATAAAGCATGCAGATAAGAATTCCACTGACAGCCAACATAACTTAAACACAGAGAAACTCAAAGTGATTCCACTAAAATCTGGAGCAAGAGAAGCCTGTCCACTCTCTCTGTATCTGTTCAATATAGTACTGAAGTTCTATCTAGATCAATAAGACAACAAAAGTAGATCAAGGAGATGCAAATTGGAAAGAAAAAAGTCAAACTATCACTGTTTGCAAATGATATGATAGTATGCATGACTAACTCCAAAAATTCTACTAGGGAACACCTTCAGTAACATAGCAGTATATAAAATTAACTCAAAGAAATCAGTAGCCATCATATATATATATATACATACATACATAATAAATAGACTGAGAAAGAAATCGGAGAAATATCTCTCTTCAGAATAGCTACAAGCAACATATAATATATTGGAGTAACTCTAAACCAAACAAGTGAAAGATCTGTATGACAAGAACTTTAAGTCTTTAAAGAAGGAAATTGGAGAAGGTATCAGAAAATAGAACGATCCCTTATTCCGTTATGCTTCAATGTGTAGGATTAGCATAGTAAAATGGTAATCTTACCAAAGACAATCTTTATACTTAATGCATACCTCTGTCAGAATTCCAGCACAATTCTTCACACTTTTTAAAAATACAATACTCAACTTTATATGGAAAATAAAAAAAAAACACAAGATAGCTAAAACAATCCTAAACACTAAAGTAACTTGTTGAAGAATCACAAAACCTTACTTCAAGATCTACTATAGAGCTAAAGTAATAAAAACAGCATGGTATTGGCATAAAAACAGAAAGAGGGAACAATGGAATTGTGTTGCAGACTCTGCATAAATCCACGACACCTCACTTTTGATTAATAAGCCAAAATTATACAATGAAATAAAGAAAACATCTTCAACAAATGGTGTGAAGCATAATAAGATGTCATCATGTAGCAGAACCTTAGACAAAATTCAAGTCCAAGTGAATCAAAGACCTCAACACAAATCCAGTTACTTTGAACCTGATAGAAGGGAAAGAGGGAAGGAACCTTGAATGCATTGGCACAGAAAAAAAAAAAACTTCCTGAACAGGATACCAGTAACATAGACACTAAGATTGATATTTAATAAATGGGACTTCTTGAAATTAAAATGCTTCTGTAAGGCTAAGGACACTGTTAATAAGACAAAACCACAGCCTACAGAATGGGAAAAAATCTTTACCACTCCACATCTGACAGAAGGATTGATCTACAAAATATATAAAAAAAACTCAAGAAACCAGACATCAAAATACTGACTAATCCCACTGGAAAATGGGATACAATTTTAAACAGAGAATTCTCAACAGAAGAATTTCAAATAGCAGAAATATACTTAAAGGATTATTCAGTATTTTTAGCCATCAGGGAAATGTAAATCAAAATGACTCTGATATACCATCTTAGACCTGTCAGAATGGCTAAATTCAAGTATGATATGATGTATAGTGAGTATCAGAGTTCAAATATTTCTTGCCTCATCTTAATGGTGGTCATTTATTTATTTTCTAAGTACACCAATATGAAAAAGGTGAATCCAATGTTTTTTTTAAAATACATTTAGATATATAAAATAAACTGTCAATTTAAATTACAGATTAAGTAAGTTTGGATAGACCTTCTGGTTCTGAAGTTCCTACTACTATCCTATATAGATTCTTCTCATCTTGAAGGAGCTGCTAAACCAGTTAGAAATCTTTTAAAAATATTAATAAATGAAACTGAAATCATATCATGCACTCCTATTTTGAATGGCTTATTTTGTTAATCATAAAGATTTTGACATGTGACCACGCTGTTCCATACACCAGTAGTTCAGTTTCCCCTTTAGTATATGTTGCTTACACCACCAAGTTGTGGAGTCTTGAATATCTTTTCCTGTATTGCTATTGTGAATAATGTTGTAAAGAACATTCATATCAGGTTTTTATTAATTATACTGAAAAAAATTAACAGACCATGTAATTTACTTACACACTTAGGAAAAAATGTTTATCATATTTTAGTAGTTACACAAAGCACTCAAAGTAAAAAAAAAGTGTAAATTATTTGGGAGACTTCTTTGGCTAGGGTACAATAATGATTAAAAGCACATTACTTCTTTCATGATGAGAAAAAGCCAGATAGTGTAAATTTCCCAATTACCTCAGAAAGTTCTATTAATAAGAGGACCAAGTAAACTCATATATAATGTACAACTACACAGAAGAGATAGAACCCAGACTTGGCATTACTGTGGCAGAGTAAGAAAAGATCTACTAAAGTATCTAAGAAAATTGATTCAAATATGGCAGTTAACTCACATTTGAGCAAGCTCTCAGAACTTTATAGAAGCCTAGAACCTTTAGGAACTATAGTCATGAATTTATAACCCCATCAGTCTCTACTGGCAGTCAATCATGAATATAGACAGAAGTCTGGGAGACTGTAATAGGATTCCTTTGTGTCCTAAGAGGAAGAGATTTGTTGCCTATACAGGTTATGCAACTGCTCTGTCTTGATATCTTGATCCTTCCTTCTGGTCACTTGTAGTAAAAAAAAAAAAACTTGTTTATGAAATATCGATAAACCTTGCCACTCTTGTCGTTCCAAAGTGTACTGGTAATAGTAAAATGTGTAAAAAATATTTCTCCTTGACATATCATCAGCAGTAATTCTGGACCTGTAATCAAGTGATCTTCTATGATTGGAGAAGGGAAGAAATCACCCATTCTGTTGCAGAAGATCCATCAAATATTCCAAGAAGAGCATAGTAATGGAACAATGAAAAAATTATACCACCCAGAAGACCCAGACCTTGGAGTATTCACAATATGAGGCAAGACTATGTAAGTACAGCCTGTTGTGGAGAATTTATTGGGTTAAGAACAGTAGCCACAAGTGTAGCTGCATATTGTAAGCACAAAATAGGATCATGGAACTCAGACCCAAGACGGAGTGAAAAGTATTGAGTTAGTTTTATATAGCTGCAAAGCAATATGTCTCAAAACTCAGATTCTTCAAGCATTATTTACTTGTAATCAGACATATTTTGAAAGTCAGTATCTCAGGAATTGATTAGCTGAATTTTTTGGTTTAGGACCTAAACCAATTTGAATCAGATGTCATTGGGCACCATGGTTTCTTGAAGCTCTGATTGAGACCAGGAATTGTCATTCTGAGATTTATTACTTACGCTACAAAGTTCTCAGTTCCTATCGTTTTTGTTTAGGTGTAGTAGCCCAAAGTTCCCATAAAAACCTATTAGAATTAGGACACTTACTTTGTGTTTTGCAGGTTGTATGGTAATTTTTTTGATTTTTGATTTTTGTTTTGCAAGGTAGGTGTAGCTTTGGGTGTCAGACCTGGAACTCTCTCTGAAGACCAGGCTGGCCTCAAACTCACAGAGATATGCCTTCCTGTGCCTCCCAAGTGCTTTCATTAAAGATGTGCACTACCATTGCCTTGCATTAGGTAAATATTTTAATATCTAATATATTTCATACCATGCCAATAAAGCTTGAAATTAACAAGAATATATGCTATTGATAGTACATTTCAATAGATTTAATAGCATATATGTAATATCTCTGTAATGAAATATTTAGGCTGTGGGTCAATAAAATCAAATAAACAAGATCTAAAACAAATGGAGATGTAAGTGAATGGACTAAATGATTTAGTATGGTTGATTTACCTATTGTCCACAAAATAATATGAAGATGGAATGTAATTTTCATTTGAAAGAACCACTAATGACTTGCTTTTCTTCTTCTGAAATCTGTTATCTGATTTCGATCATCCCATAGGAAAGCAGAGGAAATAAAAGGACCAAATGGCTGAGATCAAGTGGGCACAATGAATCTTCTGAAATAGATACAGGCATCAGCCAGTTCATTTAGAGAAAGGTGAAAGAATCCAAGTTACCACAAAGGATTCTGGAAAAATGAAGGTCTAAAAGTCAAAATGACTCTCGACCCACAACTCAGAGACTAAACATAAGAGCGTAAACCCTGCAGTATAAAACCCCTAGAGGGTCACCACTGGAAAAAAAAATCTTAATTTCTCATTAGATCCATGTTAATTTAGAGGCAATGACCAAATTCATGAAAAGAAAAATAAAACACAAAATGTGACTTTATCAAAAACAAAAACTTATTTTTTTCAAATTAAATCATAGAAAAAATAGGTGAAACGTAAACCACAATTGAGACAAAATATTTTGAGACTTAAGAAATATGAAATATATCAAATAAAATATTAGGATACACTCCACTTAGGAAATCATCTTTAGAAAAGACAATTTAACAATTTAGAGTATTATATTATGATGCTAATTTGTATTTACTTAATTGAGTATATATATTTTAATACTCTAAATTTAAATGATTTCAGGTAAAATAAAGAATGCACAGAGTAACTGATACCTTACAAGCATCCAAGAGAATATGGAATGATACAGCCATTTTGCAAAACCAGTTAACAGTTCCTTTGAAAAGCTAAATATTTACTTATCACCTGAAGCAGCAATTTTACGTTTAAGGTTAATATCTGACAAAACCCAAATAAATATTCATGTACATTTTCTCTTAGAAGTAAATTACATGTAAATATTTATGCTAATTTACTCATACTTATCTGATATTGAAATCAATTTATATGTTCTTTATGAATAAAAAGTTAAATTCCTGATATGTATCTGACCAATGCAATTTTGCTTAAGATAAAAAGGAAAATGAATCACTATGAAACTTTCAGTGTATTATGCAATAGATATCAAATTTATAGCAAGGCTAATGGAATCAGATTGATTGAAAGGACTGCTTTATGCCTTTGGTTGGTAACTACATAGGTTTGCTTGTGTTTACCAAAATAAATTGAAGCATGTTTAAAATGCTTTACTTTAGTAAATTATATCATATCCCAATAAACCTGACTTTTAAAAACATTCCAGATGGAATGGCCTAGAAAATAAATATTCATTTCAATATGTCTGTATTCACTAAGAACCTTAAGTACACAAATACGTATTGTTTTCACCTTTTTCTATGTTAAAACACTGACTAAAAACTGGGTGGTGGTTCATAACTTTAATCCCAGCACTTGCGAGGAAGAGGCAGAACTCCTTGAGACCAAGTCCTACAATCTGGTCTACAAAATGAGTTCCAGAAGAGTTAATATTATTACACAGAGAACTCATAACTAGAAAAAATAAAAAAAAACTGGGGGAGGAAAGGGGTTTATTTGACTTAGAGATTATAGTCCAGCAACTTGTAAAGTGAAATCTAGAATTAAGACAATAAATTGGAGGCAAAAATTAAAGACAAATACTTCTTATTGGTTTTCTCTTCATGGCTTGCCCATCCTACTGTCTTATCAACCCAGACCCTCAATCCTAACTCAATAGATCTACAAAACATGTGGCACCACCTGCCATAAGACCTGAAGAGTGAAATGACCTGTATGTCTCTGATGAATCACCTAACTTTGACTGGTATGTATGTTCTCCTGGGAGCAAAATAAAGCAAGAAGTTAGTTTTATTCTCAGTATTTGAGACTCAATTTTGTGAAACAACTATATCTTTATTTTATATTACTACCTTAATCCTCCAGTCAACATTCAATATCTCATTTCTCTCTCTCCCACATCCATGAGCTATTGACATTTTATTTATTATGGAAATCATTATCATAGCACTTATGATCACTACATATACTTACTATAAATCATTGAGATTGAGATTGAAAATGTTATAAAGCACTGAAAATATATTTGCTGTGCTGAAGTACCCCTTAAATTGTGGATTGTAAGCATTTTTTACATATACTTTTGACATCACAGATGATATAGAAACCACTTGACCTTTATGTAATATGAAAAGAGCCTATGTATGAGGAAAAACATACCACACTATTTTTTGTTCTTTGTATCTCCAGCAAATACAGGGGTGGAGAGAGACCATAAACGGTAGACAGCAAGGCATAACTAGTCATTGTTTAGGTAATCTTGGTGTATCTCTATATGCATACAATTTTATGGTCTATTTTGATGAAAAGATAATTTTAGTTCTGGGCTTATGAATAACTTTGCATTAGAAACAAACATGATACCGTAGATATTCTCACTCAATCATTAAAGCTTCTTTTTTAAAAATAACTTACTATATCAATCACATTGTTAATTATATATCTACATTCTAGAGACACAGGTTTCTCCAAGCATTGTCGTAGATATAAAGGGAGGAAACACTGAATATTCTCTCAGAGATGCTCAGTCTTCACAGTTCAAACACTGCAATTGTGAGCTTCACAAAATAATGAAAAGTCAAAAAACAAGTCAATGGATGAATGGATCAAAATAAAACAATTATTTAAAATTCAAATAGTATTGGATTTTCTATATAGTTTGTTAAGAACTTTGATGAGAGAAAAGACAAATATATATTCTTTCTAGTGATGTCTTAACTAAGTTTTAAGTGAAGACAGCTTTTTATAATTAAGGTTTATTTTAGCTTTCATGTAGAATTCTTAAGATATATTATTTCTTATCATAGACATAAAATTTATAATAATTTGCGAAATGGAACATATTAAAATTATTTCTATGGACAAATGATCCTAAGAAAATATTATGTTTTTAATTTGAAAAAGCTTTTGAGTAAACAGAAACCTGAAATATAGAGCACATACTATATATATACACATAGATATCAGGCCTTGCTTGTCTGTCATCAAGCAAAATGTTTTTGACCTGTAAAGAGCCGTCTGTCATTCAGTCATGCCCTTCAAGAAACCATGAAAGAAAGACCCAGCTTAGGATTGTACAGAAAATAAGATGAATTAAATTAAGAAATTCAGTGTTGCAAAGAAATTACAGAATTCAATACTGAATGGCTTGCCATTGAAAAGAGACAGCTACAAATACTATATCGTTAATATCAAATACATCGAGAAAAGAGCTGAATAGGGTTAGTTAGTGTGATGTAATGAGATGGCTCAGTATGTTGGTGGACTTGCTGCACAGACTATGGACAAGGATTTAACAAGGGCCTTTGAATACCAGCCTCAATGCCCTTCAGGGTTCAGAGAGAACGTTATGGCAACTGGGGGAAACTCAGAAAAAATTGAATGTGAATAGATAAACTCCCTCATATGTGCTTTCCCCAGCAAGTTTCTTTATTCTTTGGTTTCTTTTCTAATTCTTCTGTACTGCTTCTAATTTCTCCTTGCTTCTTCTAGCTTCTTCTCTTCTAAAACTCTTCTCCTTCAGGAGCCTTGAAACAATAAAGAAAATACAAGAATTATTTTCTCATTGGTCAAAAGCACATTCTTAGGATAAGCGATTAGGGACCTAAGACATTGCCAAGGTTACTGGACTAAGACGGTGACCAGTGGGGCAGAGTTGCAGTGCCCAATGAGATAATCTTTGAGACATAGGCCTTTTGTAAACAAACCTTTATTTCTTTCCTAAGAATGGCTTTGGGTGTTCTCTCTATGCTTGTGTGTTTATCTCATGAAAACATTCCATCTACTAGGCAGTTACATCTGTGGATGTTCAGGAAGATGACTTTTCATTTAGTTGTATAATTTTTATATATAGAAAATATACTGGACCATGCTTCATAGCTGTATCTATTTTTCCCATGAGGACCATGGACACTTTAAAAAGCCTTCTTTGTTCTTTTGCCCAGATTCACTCCAGATAATTAATTCACTTTCACCTCAGGGCAAGTTCAAAATAGACTAAAGCCTTTTCATAAATAGTTCATAAGTTTAAAACTTTACAGCTATTGACAACATCAGAATCAAAGATGTCTATCCAAGTTTAGTAACTACAATAAAGCACCCTAAGAAAAGGTCCATAGAAGTGAATGAAGTGACTCATGAGAGAAATTACAGACAGAAGCAACTGGCTTCCACAGCCAGCAACTCCACGTCCTTTCTAGGTGGGGTTCCCTGTGAGACAATAATCACTCATCTTGTCAGTCAGCCTGTTGAACACTAGTTATCACTTGTTGAATCACTGATGGCCCCTGACATCAATTCAAATTTTACATCCCATAATAAGTGCACATCTCTAACCTTGACATATGTCTGTGATACCATCGCACTTCTCTCTCTCTCTCTCTCTCTCTCTCTCACACACACACACACACACACACAAAAATGGGCAAGTTTAATATCACAGTGATAAATCATGCTGATTTCATGCACCTGGTCATTTATTTCAATGAGTAGGACTCTTCTCATCAGCCACAATATTCAGTGCAGGTTAGAAAACAATCATAAGAAAATATTCGATAACCAAAGAAGAAAATTTTTCTTCAATATACTCTACTGAGTCTTTCAAAAACTGAAAGGTCACAGTCAGTGGGAAAGATTGGGAATGTCACTGATCAGAGTTCAAAGAGAAATTATCCCTAAAGTGACCAAGAACAAATTTTCTTTTTTATTGATTGTATTGAGCTATACTCTTTTCTGTGTTCCCTTCCCTGCTTCTCCCCTCCCCTTCAACCCTCTTCCATGGTTCCCATGCTTCCAATTTACTTGGGAGATCTTATATTTACTACTTCCCATGTAGATTAGATCCATGTATATCTCTCATAGGGTCCTCATTGTTGTCTAGGTTCTCTGGGATGTAATTTGTAGGCTGTTTTTTTTTTGCTTTATGTTTAAAAACCACTTATGAATGAGTAGAAATTTTCAAGCTGGATTTCAAGGTGGGATTGAAAGTAGACAATGGAGATGTGAAATGAAAGAAAATAATAGACTAATAATTGAAATCGCATCTCAAATTTTATGTCATTGAACATGACTTCATAAAAGTGACCTGGAATATAAAGTATTGATAAGGAGAGGTGAGCAATCTAAAAATAACTGTAGTTACTATATTAAATTTTTGTAAAATTTTATATTATTCTCAAACATCGAAAGTAAAAAATGTTTTAAAAATATTGGTATAATTGGATTTTAAATACCGGATTATATAGGTTTTATTTTTAAAGAAATGGCAATGTTGTTATATTAATTAGAATTCTGAAATATAATGGGATATTTTCATAGGCTCCAAATGTCTTCAAGGAATGTTATTAGTTGTAGAGACAGATATTCATTTTATGTTGGAGTACTCTGGCATATATCTCATTCAATGATCAGCAATGCCTTCATGAGACTCAGTACAGATTCATTTTGTCTGATCTGGAAGCTATTTCAGAGCATAACACTTTGATGGGGTTATTTCCAAGTCTATATGCTATAAAACTAACTAAATTAAAATTGTCAAAAAAAAACAGACAAAGAACAAATGCAGGGTTCCTTTCAAATATCTCAGCCCAATACTTGAGGTTGGGAGGAAGTCTTATAAATAATTGTATGACAGTAACGACTGGAAAGAGTGCACTCAACTGGACAATAAATAACTTGCATAAAAGGTTTCAAATTCAATGAAAGAAGCCTTGAATAGAAACAATAGCCACAAATAATATGTATTGTGAACTTCCTCCATGTCAATTGCTACAGTGAGGCATTCAAAATGGGGTTATGCCCATTACCTTGGAGACTTTGTATGACATTTATCACTCTGAGCCTCAGTATAGACCCAAAAGTATTGAGCCATCAATATCTACCTCATGGGATTACTATAAGGATTCAGGAAGTGCATATAAATATTGGTCACCATGTGCACTTCATGTTCCTTTTTGTTAGCAAAAAGTAAAGAGAATAAGAACAATAAAGTCCTCTCCCATACACTTGTCAATTAGTTTAGTGTAATATAGACTTTTCAATATCTCAAGAACTAGTCTAAGGTTGCTTTTCTGATTAAATGCCATACCACCAATAGAACCAATGTTAATTACTACAGCCTTTTAAGTTTTACTCTTTTCCACAGATTCTACAATATCTTATGTGAAGAATCTTACAGGGACACTAAATTTTAGAAAGTACTGAAATAAAATGGGATTTTTTTCAACAAAGAACTTACATAACCAAGAACATAAAAGAATGCATAATAGAAAAGTAAAAGATACTCTTCTGATACACTTAAATAATCTTCTCTAACAGAAATTTGAGAATTGAAAATAAAGAATGCATTAATGAAGAATTATAATAGGATAAATGTCCTGATTTGTATGCAAAAAAGCAGCAATTATCTGTTTTTAGCTCACTAACAAATTCTATATGTGGAACTTTTTTAATGTATCACATTACAGTAGAGTGATTGTGAACTAAAGAATTTCTTTGTCCTGCAAGTATTACTAGATATAAATATAAATTACTACTACTATGATGTCAAGCTGAGATAATTAGAGCTTCATCTACTTTGTAATATATGTGGTTTGCAGGGATATCGATTAAAATTGTAATATCTGTTATTGATGTAGAAGGTGACTGACTTTAAATGCCCTTTTCAGTACTTACAATAATGTTTTTCTTTTAAAATATCACCCTATTGACTAAAATTTGGAGTTTACTTTGTCATAATTACAAGTGTAGTTCCTGGTGGAGGAACTTGGTCAAGTAACATAGGAAACAATAATGCTATCAAAGGACTTTCAAAACAGTAAAAGTGATTTCTATTTCCATCCATTTGCATGCAAAATTCAAGATGTCATTGTTTTT
>LOEQ01013235.1:7162-24717 GCA_001685075.1 Bramus lutescens | reverse complement strand
TGTTTCCATTATCTGTTTGATTGTTTTTTCTTTGTTTCCTAGGGTATCTTTTATGGATTTATTCATTTCTTCAAGCTTTTTGTTACTCTTCTCATCCATTTCTTTAAGGGAGTTTTTTATATCCTGTTTAAGGGACTCTATTGCTTTCATAATGTCTATTTTTTCTAATTCTTCTGGATTAGGGTGTTCAATTCTTCCTGTTTTATGTTTGCTGGATTCTGGTGTTATCATGTTTTTCAGATTGTTGGAGGAATTCTTGAATTGGTGCCTGCCCATCTCTTCCTTCACATTCTCTCAGCTGGATCTTCTGTTACAGGATCAGGGCCCCTTGCTGGCCAGGGACCTCACATATGAAAGGCCTAGCTTGTGGCCTGCAGACTTAGTGAAACAAAGGAACTCCTGCCCAGTTGCACTCACCAACCCATCCTAGGTCCCAAAGAAGGGGAGGGGTGTTCTAGGCACAAGTTCGGATGGAATAGGAAGAGAGAGGCAGTAGCCAGGGAGAGAAGCCCCTGCAAAATGACCAGAATGTTTACGGGGTTGAGGAATGTCTGTGCTCCTTTCCAGGGCTTCTGCTGCTGGTCAGGAACACACTCACCCCTCCCATGGATCTTCTGGTACTGTCTCATTATTTTTTTAATGATTACTTCTTATTTTCATCTTGCCTTTTGTGTTTTAAAACACTGTTGTCCTGCATGTGATCTAATGAAACTCTGACCAGAAACACAATGGCTTTAATTGTAAGGAAATTTCTCCTTTCATGAAAAGGTAGGTAGTGTGACCTATAAAGTCTCATAGGGCTCACCTTGGATAACATGGGCTCATCTCAATGCATTATTTTTAAGAGTTTGGGATTTTCATTCATGTTTGCACAAGGTTATGCATATTTTCCTTTGCTCAGGATCCCTCAATATATGTGCAATGCAATAGAATTTGGTCTGATGATACACCTGAAAAACAATTGTAGTTTCCCCTGGGTATCAGTTGGCATCAGCTTCAACTAGGGATAGAGAGAAACAACAAAGCTTTCTGAAATCTCTGTGCACCCACTCTTTGTTAACTGGTGAAATAAGAATTACTGCTAATATATGTCTTGTCAGAATTACCAGGATTGAAACAGCTACATAATAATAATAATCTAAAAGACCTCAGCAAATAGTTAGAAATAAAGATATTTCAAAGTTCTAGAAAAAAAATCAAGTTAAAACAGAAATTGTATGATAAAACATGAAGAACTTATAATCCTAGAAAATTATATAGAGAATCAATATGCATCACATAATTTAATAAATCCCAAAGAAACATGTAGTTGGAGAGATACCAGAGAAAACAGACAGTGTGACAAAAGGTAAACTGTCTTTCCTCCCAGAAGCTAACAATTGTCAATAGCAACACCGAGGAGGACTTGGATACTCAGTGGGATTTTTCTAAAATAAACCACATATGAGGATCCAAAGTAAGCCTCAACAAACACCAGAAAAATGAATTCACATCCTGAATTCTATCAGATCTCCAAATATTAATGTTGTCTGACAACAAAAAAGATAGAAAATTCATGAGTTTATGCCAGTTCAGTAATACATGCTGAACTAAAATTGGGTGGAAGGAGAAATTAAGAAAAAAAATTGAAATTCCTGTTAGAAGAAAATGAAAACACAATATTCTACAATCTATGGAACAAATTGAAAGCAACCATATGAGGAAGTTTACAGCACTTAGTGCCTATATTCTATAGCTTTTAAAACAAAGAAATAATTACATTTTTATAGCAGTTAATGAAATCATGAAACATGGCACTGAAAGTTATCTAAGAATACCTTCAAAAATTCTCTCTCTTTGTATATTCAAGTGTTTCTACATATTTGAATAAGCATGAGAAAATATGCAATTGTAAAACACTGTCAATAATGGTTATTACTATTGCTGAGATATATAACATTTAATTTGTTCTTTGTGTTCTTGCCTGAAAGTGTTGTGCCTGTAAAGAAAAGTATTATTAAATATATTACCACACATTAGAAATTGTGCTTATGCAACTGTGAATTCTAAATTTCATAAAGAAAAGGTTTTCTCTGAAAATATTAATAATAAGTTTATTCAAGAAAAGATTATTCGTGAACACTTACGCTAAATACTTAAAATGTCATCCTTAATATGTTTTTGACAATAAGATCCTACAAGCATTTATTATTTTTAACCTCAATTTAGGAAACAGAGTGTGTGTTTACCTTGTGTAGCACAAAATCAGCACAAGTTTGAGAAATTATAACTGCTTTCCGAGTAAGTTAACACTTTATTGAAATCTTATTCATATTTCATGGGAGATATTATATGATCTAAAACTGTATATATCCCTCAGAACTAATTAAAATAGACTATAAGAAGTATTTCACAGAGGGTGAAAAATAGACAATCATGGAAAAAAATAAATAGATATGACAGAATTTTTAAAAAATCAGGTATTCTGAGATTTAAAAGAAAATGTATAAATTAACAAAAAAGAGTTTCTTGAAGAAAGATTCTCCAGGTTTTCATCTATTCTTTTATAGCAAGAGATGTCTTGCAATTAGTAGAATATGCTATCTAAGAATCTCAATTTGAATATAGTTATTTAATTAAAATTTGATGCATACCCTTCCTTGATATGTAATTTTAAGCATGCAACGTGAACTTTTCTAGTCTCACTTTAGTTTTTTAAAAGCACATGTAAAATGTCTTTCACTTGAATTGACTAATAGCTGCACTGAGTTGGTATAATGAAGTACTTTTTATGGTGATTTTAGTGTTGGCAATATTTATACCCATCATGACACGCAGAAAAGAAATGAAAAGAGATTTCCTCATTTTATCCCAAATAATGCAATACTTCCTAGTTTTATATCAATAAAGAAATCTATTTTTCTTTATACGCATTAAAATTTGAACAGATGTATATGTACAGAATAAACTCTCTCTATAATATGTTTTCACTAATAATCATGGTAATATCATTAGTAGAATGTCTCATGTATAATAGTGATCATGGAAACGAAGTATTTTGGTCGTCCGATATCCAGAACAGTCTCCTTCTACTCTGAAGTTTCTAAAGCAGTCCTGTGGCATATATTTTTTTTCTAGTTGTCTACAAAGTAACATTTAAGACAGAGTTCTACAGTTGTTTTTTCTTTATTTTGAAAAATTAAAGATGATGTGATCTCACTCAGAAAGCATTATCTTGCTTTTAATACTGCTAGTGTCCACAGTTGTGGAAAAGCAAATTACAAATAGATTGCTTAACAGAGGGTTTTATTTTTCTGCTCTATGTCTGATGTGAGGAACATAATAGTAATGAATATTTAGACCCTAAATTACTAATTGAACAGCTTAACATGCATAAGTTTGTAAAGAAGGTTGTTAAAAAAACTATGACTTAAACTTCGACTATCTAAATCTTGTGGTCTAAGAATCAATTGAAGTAATATCCCTGATTTTATCTTTTTTAAAGAATTGCCTGCCTTATTATGCATGTTGGATTTTGCCTGCATGTATAAATTTTCAGAATAGTAAACACAAATCATCATTCAAGCAGGGAAAATATTGGAGAGTAACACTGTAACAAATAAAGCTTGAATTTAAAAAATGTATACAATGAAACATTACAAGGACAGAAATGTTAGGGTAAATGATTTCAAGAGGTTAGAAAAACTGGACACTGAAACACCGAGTTCCATAGGACTTTAATGTAAACTGTCACAGTTAAAGGGATTCTTGAATGTTCATCAGAAAAAATTAAATATTTATGAAGTGGCATTCATAATGAAGCAGGTTGGAACACTGATACCTATTGTTTTAATTATATTCATTGGACCAAAATTAATAAAGGGCCTTACAGATAGATGTTGCTAAAATAGCCATGAAATATAACAATGCTGGGCAATATTGGCTAAATATAGAGTGATGTCATTGTTCAAGTGTTTAAAGAATTAAGAAATAGCTACACAATTACTTTTTCTCTATATAAGATTCCTGACATTAATCCAAACTATATTTAATGTGCACATAGATTAGTATTATTATGTAGTTATGGGTGATGGAAGATTGCATTTATAGAGCCTTACTCTCTCTCCAAATGAAATTCTATGTAACACCTAGAAGGAACTGCCCCCATAATTTAGAAGGCCTCACAGAAATACACAACAAAACTATTTTATATATTTTGTTTGAACTTAAACCTCAAAAATTAGAACTGAAAATTTTTATGCTCAATGTTTGGCATCACTTAAGATTTTTCATGTCTTTGGAATCATTTTTTATCTTTTTTGCCTCCTTATATATGACTAATAATGTCATGTGTGATAGCATCTCAGAATTCAACTTCTGAAGTCCCAGAATTATTTCTCATTAACTATCTTCTCCAAATGCTTCTGTCAGCCCCTTATTTAGCTAGGGAACCACAGGTGTGAGGGATGAGATGTCTATATTGTATATGGTCATGGTTGCTTCTATTCCTAAAGCCGCTTAAAATGGAGTATTCTGTTGTGTAAACCTACCAGGAACTCATAAACACCAACGTGGAGCATTTAAATCTATACAAAAGAGCAAGACTCCTAACTGTAACTTCTTTACCTTAAAAATATATTGTTCAGTGATGAAAGAAATCTGCTGTATTTCTTTCTTTAGAGTTTTAAGAGTGTCGACGAAGTTAAGCGTCTCTTGACTTGGCTGGTGGGTAAATCTTCTTGGCAAGTACCAGAGTCCTGTAAGGCAGCAGATGGCCGCTGGAGCAGACAATAGCTTACAACGACAGATGCTTGCTGCTTCCCTAACTTTTCATCACCAGAAATCACTCCCATTGTTCAACTCTGCATCTGCAGTCTATTTTCATGGGAGAATGGACTCACAGAATGTTCACGATGTGACACACTCAGTTTGAGAGAAACACAAGTTGCTTGGGTTTGTTTCAATGGACCCTTCTCTCCACAGCTTTAAGGTCACTGAGTTGTGGCTGTGGTGCAGTTCTTACTAATCTTCAGTGTGATTCTCTGGTGCACTTTGAAATGAGACCCAGACCACATTTGAACCTTTCCTCAGAAAGTGATTTTATCTAACTTCCTCTGAATTTGACATCTTATAGCTAGACTCAGTATCACAATGATTGGGGGGTCCTAAATTCCTGGGCTCAATTTTCATTGCTCATGTAAGAATTATAACAAGGATTTTCCACTACCAAATACATTTTTTGGTGCTACTCTGGGGAGAAGTTTTCACTGCATACATAAATGTAACTGGCGTAATAAGAGAAACTGGAGAAATAGAGAAGTGGATTGACTGTCTCCAACTTTCTATTGACTCCCTAAAGAAGGCTGGGACAGCTTACTTGCACCCCTTCTGTCCAGTCCTCCCTTTTATAAAATAAAATGTCATTAATTATTATTTCTGTCTCAGGCTGGGGACAAATAGTGGTTATTCATTTTACAAACTGGAAATACTAACTTGACTGTTCAGAGGCATTTAATCCATTCTAAATTAAATGGTCTATTAATGCCATTAAGATACTTTCATCTCTCCTCAGGTTTTCTTTGGACTTTTATTGTTTTATTTAGGCATTCATTGTTTTACTCTCCGTATAATTACATCTCTCAGGTTCATCTTTATTTTTGTGTCTGTATCCTTGCTTTATAACTTCTGCTGAAGAATATAATGACTATTTCCTTTTTTAGTATAATGTCTTCTATTTCTCATTTGGTATTTTGTGATCTTATCGATAAAATTTGTTATCAGTGTATTTATATCCTACATGGAAGACTCATTAAATAAAGAATAATAATGATTATTCTGACATTGTGAAGACACATTTTGATTCATTGTTTCATTTAGAGTTGATGTAAAAATGCAGATAACATTATTTATTGTGTTTATTTAATATATTCATAGAAAATATATTATTGTGCATATCAGAAAATGAGAGCTTGAGAAAACCTATTTGGCTGTACTGCTATCTACTATTTCTCCCTTTTTTTCTCTTTTCTTTGTATGTTCTTAATATTCCTCAATCTAGTTTTTGGTAAACGGTATAATTTAGAAATAGTAATTTTTGATCCATTTTCTGAAAAGATTTTTATTTCATTAGGGCATTAAGAGAAGTTTACATTAATTAATTAAGAGATGATGCAAATAAATTCTGGGCCACAGTTCTTATGAAGGCTGCTGTATTGATAGTTTACCATGACAGCTAGAATAATGTGATTAAGTCTCTATGTACATCCTACGATTTTTGGTAAAGATTCTTCTCTCCAAAATTTTCCAATTATCCATGGTTGACACCCTGTCAAAACCACTGCATAAGGCCAAACCTTGACAGTTGCTACTATGAACCTAGAAAAGCTTCTAGGGAAGTAACACAACCATATGTGAATTATACAAAGATGTCTTTTCTTCCTTTGCTGGTCCTCAAGGGCATACCCCTTCAGGATATTGTTAACAATGTGGTGTTTTTTAAACATAATTTAAAAGATTATCTTCAAAATATGTAGTTCTCAAGAGAAGGACCAAGTATGATTCTTAATTGAATAAAAATTGCTTAAAAAGTGTGTGTGTGTGTGTGTGTGTGTGCGTGTGTGTGTGTGTAGTGAGGATTCATATATGCAATAACATGTGTGGAGGACAGAGAAGGACCTTATGGAGTTGGTTCTTTAATTGCACCATGTGAAATCTATGGAATGATCTATAGTTTGGCAGAAGGCAACTCTACAAACTGAACCTAATTTATCAACTTGACATTTGCTTCTTTTAGAGTTTTATTAAAAAGAAAAAAGGCAAAGGAAACATAACTTAGCTCATTTTTTGTCAATACACTCAAAACCTTTTAGAAGTCAGAATCCATAAAAAGTAGGAAAACTGAATTTCTAGAATTTGTCATGATGGAAGATTTGAAATAATTACCTACAAAAAGGAAACAAAACAAAGTCAAAATAACAGAGGAAACCAGGGAAAGAATTTCATTCTCAATTCTAGAAGATGTTTTAAATTCTCTCCCATTCATCCTAGAAAAGTAACAATCACAAATATTTCGTTGTTATATGAGTGCACACAGAGCCATGTTTCAGTATGTAGAGGGTCAAGGTCTATACAAAATATCTTTGTCTCTTTGTACATTACTTCTAAGAATCTCTCTTACTGAACCTAAATTCACCAATTGGGTTGGAACAACTGGGCAGCCAATTCCTGGTACATCCTAAACTAATTTTTTTCAGTGCTAGAATTATAGGCACTTCCAGGATGCCTATTTTATACTCGGATAATATGATGGTACTCCAGAGGCTCAGATGTTTAAATGCTTAGTGTCCTCTTGGTGGGACTAATTGTGTAGTTTCCTGAATTGTGATATTTCTAGAAGGATGTCAGTGGGGGTGGGCTTTGAGAATTTAACGACTTGTGCTGTTTCAAGTTTGTTTACTGTTTCCTGCTTGTAGTTGATGGTGTGAGCCCTCAGCTGTTCCTGTTTAATGCCTTCCTATTCCCATGTTTTCCTGCCATGATGGTTATGTGATCTATTACTTTAGCATCATAGGCCCAAATAAACCTATCTTCTCCAACTAGCATTGGTCATTGTGCGTTATCCAAGAAGTAAAAAGTGAATAACACAGGTGCTGTGGATGCACACTCAATTATGCATGCCTGTGTAATTAGCACGAAGTTCATTGTGCTGGATCCTTAGTCTACTGATAGACTATTGTTACTTTTAAATAAATGTATTAGAGGCTTAATTCCATGTGAAAATTTTGGTAATACAATGTGTTCAGATGCATTCGGACAGAGATGCTATTAGTGTTGACACATTATCCCATTATGACTTGTGTCATATGGAAGAAATATGTCCAGAAACATGTAAAAATTAGGGTAGCATCAGAAATCCTGAGATTAACAGAACCTTATGGCTGGTAGAAGCTTGAAGAGACAAAAAAAATCAATTCAGTAAAAAACAAAACAAACCTTGTGAACAGACCTCAAAGTTAGCACAAGACACTCCAAAACCAGGGTCTTATCATAAAAGAATTCTTTTCCCTGAGGGACAGAGGACAGGAAATCACAGACAAAGACAGGAGACAGAGGACAAGAGAGGGGAAGAAAATCAAGGGATAGGAGCAAAGGAGTCAAGGGAGGAAGATCTGAAGGGGTATTTGCCCAGAGGAAGCAAGGATTGCCTCTGGGTAGAGAGGAGAATGACATAGCCCATAGGCAAATGACAGTTTATTAACGTAAAGTTCAACTCACTGTTAGGATGGGGTGTATAATTTTGCTCGGGCATTTAATTAGATTAGCCAAAAAAAAAACACTTTTGATTGCTGGACTTTAAAACTTTGATAACTAGACTTGGTAGACAGCCATAGGAGAAGTAAATGAACAATAGACCTGGGGACTAGCTTTAGGAATATAAAGGTATTTTAGCAAGGGAGAGGATATGGGGTAAAAGGGCAAAATCTGTCTGTAATGTTTGTCATGATCAGACCTGCTAAAGTACCTTCACCATGGAGAGAATATAGCTTTGTCAAAATCTTAATTTCAGCTTTCTAGTTTATGCAAAAACACACACACACCAAAAAATAGCCAAATAATAAGTTATATAGTTGCAACAATTGTTACGGAAGGTCTATACGCATACAATCATTCAACCAGGGCTTTCACATACATGATTAGAGAATATATTAGAAATCACATTTTTTTTAAAAAAGTGCATGGGTTGGAAAAAATAAGAGCAGATTTAAAAGTAATCAATTTAAATAAATTTATTTGTGAATACACTAAATAGATAATTCTAAATCTTGAGCAATTACAATAATGGATGGAGAAGATAATAGATGAGAAAAAATCATAAATAAGTTCAGAAAAATACTTAAGTCTCAAACATAATTCAATCTGAGGGCTTACTAAAATATATGCCTAGATTAATAGTTCAGCAACTATATACAGTTTATATTCATCATATTCATTATAATCTTTAATTTTGCATTTTTCTTAATTTTTCCAATTGAAAGTATTACTACTGAGACTAGTAGTCCGGATAATTATACTCCGAAAGTAGAATAAACATTTTCACAGAATGGAGTCAGAAAAAAAAGTTCTGTAATGGTACTGACATTTCTCATCAATAGTAAAATCTATGAACTGCAAATAATATGCAATCATATAGACTACAACATGAAGAGGTACATTAATAATTTTTGCTGTACATTTTGGAATAATTCTGACACACAGGTATTCATTAAATTTCCAAATTATAGAACAGTCTTTGTTTCCTTTAAATAAATCCAAAAAAAAATACATAACATAATAAATGTTTTACTCTCTACAGTTAAGAAGTACATTTGGCATATGGAGATCTCCAAGCAACCAAAGTTGATGATAGGACAAGTGTTGCTCTCCATACACTGACTTCAGGAACCTTTGCCAAGGACATTACTGACACAGCTCACTGAACACAGAGAGTTCAAGCTAGTGCCTGCATGTTGCCATGAGACCGATTCTCTAGTCTCTTTGGCTTGGAAAGTTGCCCTGCTAGTAAAGGAAAGACAATCCTGAACTATAGTCATACCACACAATTTTCTGCCTCCAATCTTCCTCAGTGCAAGAAGTGCTGAGGCAATTACATCACATAATTTGTGGGAGTGATTAACTTGTGGGACCTTATTTGAATGCCCATGAGGCCCATGGAGGAGAACTAGGGTAGAACCAAACAATACTTGTCAAAGATAAATAAGTAAATATATAGATAGATGATAGACAGACATGTAGATAGATAGATAGATCTATCTATCTATCTATCTATCTATCTAAGACAGACAGATAGACAGAGATCATCATAAAAATAAACAATTAAATCATTCTTGATAATATTATGCTGTATTCATAGGTCAGTTCCTTGTTAAGTTTTCATCAGAAAGGCTTCTTTTGGCAGCAGATGGGAGTGTTCTACAGCCAGACATTATACAGAGAATGAGTCTAAGGAGTTCATGATCTCTCCTTTAGCAGATCATGAATCCCTGTGGAAGAGGGAGAGGAAAGTGTTGGAGGAAATGCTGCTTGTTGGGTCCTGTCTGCTCTGCTAGCTTATACCTGAAATAATCACACAGAAACTGTATATTAATTAATTCACTGCTAGGCCCATTAGCTCTAGCTTCTAATTGGCTAACTCATATTAATTTAACACATTTCTATTAATCTGCATATTGTCCCGTGGCTGTGGCTTACCTGGTAAAATTCCCATCATCTGTCTCCAGTGGCTCCATGGCTACTCTCTGACTCTGCCTTCTTCCTCCCAGCATTCAGTTTAGTTTTCCATGCCTAGCTAAGTTCTGCCCTGCTATAGGTCCAAAGCAGTTTCTTTATTCATTAATGGTAATCACAGCACACAAAAGGGACTCCCATCTCAGTAAAGATCTTGGGAGTCAGAGGGGATGGAAGATCCCAAGAAAACATGGCCCACTGAATCAACTAATCAGAGATCACATGGGCTCACTGAGACTGAAGTAGCAAGCATGGGGCCTGCATTTAACTGTGCCAGGTCCTCTGATTTTATATTATGGCTATTAGCATGGTGTTTTGTGGGAATCCTAATCCTGACTCATTAGCTTGCACTTGTAACTCTTTTCTTCCTTGGGTTGTCTTGTTCAGCCTCAATATAAGGCTTTTGTCTTTCCTTATTGAATCTTAGATTTTGTGTTCATCTGTCTGTCTTTTGGTGGTCTGCTCTTTTCTGAAGAAGAAACAAATGACAATGGATGTGGGAGAGAGGAAGGAGAATGGGAGCTGCGAGGTTTTGAGGGAGGGGAAACTGATGTTGGATATACTGCATAAGAAACAAATCTATATTCAATTTTAAAAAGTACACTTACACTTTCTTTTTCACAAAATGCTCTTTCAGACAGTGGGTTGCTTGTTGAAAGTTTTGTTGAAGTTTTTGTCCTTTTCTCTTTTTTTCCTTTTGATTTAATTTTAAATGTATGCTTATATTTATCTCATTATTTTGATAATGAATTTTAGAGGTACATATTTCCTTGATTTAGTCCTTAAAATATACAGTGTGTGACTTTAGAATGTGATTTTGACTTTACCATGAGCAATCTGAAGGTAGACAATAATGATTATTATTGACTATAATAATGATAATAATGATTAATTTTCATAGAATCATATATTCTGACAAAAATGTTTAATCTACTTCCTCAGTGACTATTTCAGCATAGCATTGGAAAACCTCAACCTTCATTTTGCTTATCCAGGCAAGCATTCTGCCTATATTCAGCTCCTGTTTCTTCTCTCTTCTATGACATATTTTAAATGTTGGTGATTAGGATACTGATGGTTTGAGAGAAAAATGTCCTCCAAAGAGAGTGACACTGTTAGTAGTTGTGACTGTGTTGGAGTAGGTATGGTCTTGAAGGAAGTATGTCACTGTGGGGATGGACTTTCAGTTCTTTTATGGTCAAGATAATGAACAGTGTCACAGTTGACTTTTTGTTGCCTGCAAGATGTAGGTAGGTATGACTCCAGTACCAGTTCTGCCTGCTTGCGGCCTTGCTCACTTTCATGATGATGACGTTCTGAAAATTTCTGAAACTTTAAGTAAACCACCCAAATTAAAAATTTTTATAACTGTTACCATGGTCATGGTGCCTCTTCACAGTAATAGAAGCTGTAACCAAGACAGATACTATAGGCATAATGAATTAAGTTATGGAAAAAAATTAATCAATAATACATCAAGTAATTTATATTAATGTGTTGCCAATATTTATAAGATAAATTGCTCCTAAGGCACTAACATTTGTGTAGATTTATTGTGAAGTAGGATGAAATAAAGAAAAGACAAGTCTCAACAGAATTAGTCATCTTTTTAATGCAGGAGGACAAAAAATAAAGAACACAAAGCACCTCACAATGATTTCCATCATATTCAACTGCATGGGGTTAAAGGCTAATTCCCTACAGGAGGAGGTGAAGTTATTTTAGTCTAAAATCATTAAATATTTGCTGTACCATTAATAAGGCAATCATTGTGAGAAAATGTATATCAGGATACCATGAAAGGATTTAATCATGAAGCCTGTTCATGGTACAGCCCTTTTCCTTCTTTCTTATTCTCTCCATGGAGATAAATATTCCAGTTTTGTTTCTCATTGAATTTGACATCAAAGGAGAGAATATAATGGGAAAAATGACAATGGTATTCTAAGCATGATTTACGAATTAAATTTTACAGTAATGTATAGTGGTGTATTATTTGTATTTGAATTAATACATCTTGTCTGAAGACCAGAGGCAAAGCTAGAGCCACTAGAGGTCAGGTAATGGTAACACACACCTTCAATCCCAGGACTTGGGAGACAGAGGCAGGTGGATCTCTGTGAGTTCAAGGCTATGCTGGGCTACACAAGATCAATGCAGAAACAAATCCAGGTCGTGATGGCCTACACCTTTAATTCCAGTCCTAGGGAGTCATAACCCATAATCTCAGCACTAGAGGAAATATAAAATTAAAGAAGAGAGAGGTTTAGTCTGCTTCATTTATGGTCAACTAGCTTTGGTAGAGATAAGACTTCTCTAGTGGTTTGGCTGCTTTTCTTTCCTAATCTTCATGCAACATTTATTTATTAATATACAAATCATATACCACTATACTAACAACCAGAAAAATTTATAGACTTAATGTCAGAACAAAATCCACCAAGTAAAATGTTTAGAAATGTCTGCACCAGTTTTGAAAATCAGGTGCCAATTTTTGCAAAATTATTAATAATAAATTACTGGTTTAATGATTTTTATGTGATTCCTGAGTGTGTAAACAATAGGTCTCTGTGTCTATATTTGATTCTTGTGACTTTTCGTGGGCTCTATTCCTTCTGTTTATATGTTATGTATTATTCCAATATGTTGTTTTTGTTTAAATTCTACTATAATCCCTTAGAAGCCTATTTTCTAATAAGAGACAGAAACAGTGAGAGGAAGTATGGAAAAACTAGGAGAATGAGAGGTAGGGGAAGTATTGTGAAAAACATGAGAGTATACAAAAATTTATTTTCAATGAAAGAAAATAAACTATTACAGTATGTGACATCATTGTTTTAACAGAACAGACAAATTATTTTTAGTATAGGAGGAGAAAATAATAATTAAATTTTTAAGTACTGAGTAATTAGTAGGTAGTAAGCTATTAATCTCACACAACTGCTTATACAGAATTTCATGTAATTTTGGGTATTGATACCACCTTTGCAGAAATTGAAAATGAAGAAACTTAATCTTAGAATGATGAAGGAATTAACACAGCAACCAAATTACAGACCCAGAATTCCAAAGGAAGTCAGACCACAAGGTCTATTCATTTTCTATTATAGCTCATTTATAACTATATCAAAGGAATGGATGGAAAATTCATATACATATCCCAAAGGATGCATTAAAGTATTCCAAGTGGTGTGTGGGAATAGATAATTTTATGAATGTTCCTTTTAGATCATTACTTTCCATTAGTTTCTTCTTTATATCCTAAAATTGAAAATACACCTTTTTTAATTTTAATTTTTATTGAAAATATGCCTGTTTTGTGGTATTTAACTGTGTCTCCTAACCTAATGCTATTTCACAATGTTCCTTCTCACATTTCTGAAAATATATCCCCTTTTGTTGCAAATCTTGACACTGCTTATTAGCTAAGAAAGGGAAGTTTACAGTTCCCAAACAGTTCCATATATAAGTATAGAAAAATTGTCCATAATTGAGACAGAATAAAATCACAAATAGCCTCATTTTTCTTGTTTTTTTTTTTATAAAACTTCCTGTAGGTAACTATTAGAAATATTAATTTTATTGTAATACCATCAATACATATACATCATATGTTTGATGCCAGAGTAAAAACTTTCCTATATATACAAAAAAGAAAGAAAATAAAATCTTTGGTTAAATTATAAAACTTTAAAAAGTAAAGAAGCCATTAACAAATATATTAACAATGATTTTATATATCTATACATACATACACACACTATATATATAATTTAGGAACTTCAGTAATAAGTTCTACTGGCTAATTTTATGCTAGCTTGACACATGGCAGAGTCATTTTGGAAAAGTGGGCCTCAACTGAGAACAAAACCTCCACAGAATTGGCTTATGTGCAAACCTGTGGTGAAATTTCCTGATTGATAATTGACACGGTAGGGTGTATAACGCTGTGGATGGTTCCATGAATAGTCTGGTGGTCCTTGGAGCCATAAGACAGACATTAAACAACAATCCTGCATGGCTTCTGTATTAGTCCCTGCCTTGAATTCCTTTCCTGAATTATCTATTAATTAGCTATATCTTATAGCTACAAGCTATAAGATGAAATAAAATTTTCCCACAACAAGTTACTTTTGTTCATGGTGTTTTATTATAACAGTAGAAAACCTCGTTAAGACTTAAATAGATTTCTAAGCTTTGTGTAGATCATAAATTCTCAATGTCCAATAGATTTAGAAAATTTTCTTGAAAAGTTTTGGCCTATGTTTCTTTTCCTGGTTTATTTTTTAACATATTTAAATTGAAAAATAATCAAATCACTTTCCTGTTTCCTTTTCTAGTTCAATGTAATAAGACAAAAACATATTACACGTGGTATTGCTTTCAAAATTGATACTAAATTGGTGATTGATGTTCCCAAAGATATCTGAAAAATCTTGATTAAATAAGATAATAATATTTTTCAATTACAATATCAGCAAGCAAAACAAAAAGAAATTACATCCCTATTTAGTGCGAAACTGTATAGAAATTTAGAAGGTAAATAACTAAAATACTTGTAGATTTTTCTATAAGTGCTATATATAGTTAGTTAAATATTAGCAATAAGTTTTGATGTCTAGGATTGATATTTTAAATATAATTTATAATTAATTTGCTTACACATTATAGAAACATGCTTTTCATTCATGTACACCGTAGTAAAAATGACTGTTACAGATTTTTTTTAAATTTATGTAATACTTACTGTTAATTGTTGATTGGCCTATTACTAGAGTCATCTGGAATGAACATTTTGCATTCATGTAGGGGGATATTTATGTGGTAGCAACTGAGAGGCGAAGACCTACCCACTATGGGGAGGGGCATATTCTGGGATCCTGGACACAGGGAGATGAGTGACAGCATGAATTCATTACTTTCTGCATCCTGATTGTGGACATAATGGAACCTTTTCCAGGAATCTGCTACAAACATGAATGCCTGACCATGATAAATTATACATAGGAAATCAGTGCTAATATGAACTCTTTCTCCCTGAAGTTTTTTTTTTTCTGTTTCTCATCAGAACATTCATGAGATAACTAAGATGGTCTCAAAAAATGCAGTTCATGCGTCGGCTTCTAGATAGGCACTGAGAGGCAGAAAGACAGAAAGCAAAGTCACAAGAAGATAATGAAGATGGCAAATGTCCAGCCTCTTCATCATACTTCTAACTGGAGAGAGAGGCCTAAAAGCTTGGCAAGCTTTTTCTCTGGCTAATAGTACTCCTCCAACCCCCATGTCCTGCCAATGAACTGCTCCAACAAGTTCAGGCCAAATCAGAACATGTGTACTTCAAAATATTAAGCCTGTCAGTTTTCCTGACTTTGTTCAAACTGACAAACCTGAAGTTATGAAGATAGATTTATATTTCTGTTCATAATAATTATTAAAGTGAGGTATATACCATGATGATCAACAAAAAAGCTCTTAGGAATAGAATGAGACTCAAAATATTTATCAGGAGATTGTTGTAGCATATAAAGAAAATATATAAATATGTGTCCTCTGGAAATATATTGTACTTCTTTATTGTTGTAATAAATATATTTTAATTTCCTGGTTCAGCTATTTGGTAAAAAAAAAAAACTCAAATCTTGTTCCATATTAATTTTAATTTACTTTAAAGATTACTTGTAAATATAAAAAGGGTGAACATGTATCTACATTGTGCAATTTTTACATAAAGATAAACATATGTAGTAAATGAATTGTTTACTATTTGTTTGTAAAATTATTGTAAAACTAATAAAAGTATTCAATGCACTTTCTTTTGGCTTTTTACATACACAGGTCATTGTTGTTAAATGTAATGAGTATATAAGTTAAAACAGCAGGATAGGAGAGTCTCCTACTAGAAGTGCCTGAAACCACCCATTCACCAGTCTCTCCTCTCCAACCCAGAATCACCATTGTACTTGGTCTGTTGGTTCTTTTTTAGTGAATGAGACACTAAGCTACTCATTGTGCAGAATTTAAGTAGGATATTCCCAAGATGACCAACAGTATTATACAGCAGTAGGAAGTAACACTTGAACCTAAAGCAATTCTTTGTAGTAATATGTTCTAGTAAATAATTGGCAGTACTTGATCACTGCTCAACAGTAGTTTTATTTTTGTAAGCATAAAGAGGAAAATGGCCAACATATAAATTCATCAACAAAATATTTAGTAATATGCCTTAAATAGCATAGCATCTAAATTTTAAATCAAGGATTTGAACCTGGGAGCATGTTTTTTTACTGACAGAATATAACAACCACAAATATTAAAATATCCAATTTATAGTTTCTCTTTTTATTAAAATTTTGTTACATAATTAAAACTAATATTCGGTGTGAAATGCATGATAGTGAAGGTGGATGTTATTGTAATATCCCCAGAGCTTTCAGAGGATCAGATTTAAATATCTGATAGATAAATATAACCTTGGCATTTTTCTTTTTCTTTTCTTTTGGTTATTCAAAACAGGGGGTGGAAGCATGAGCCTAATTAGTCTTATTAAAATAAAAGCCTGGAGTCAGGCACTAAAGTGAATGCTGAAAGATCAGAGAAGCAAAGGAACCCTCACAGTCACATATTCTTTTACCTCTCCACATCCTCAGACTGAAAGGGCCGAGACCTTATCTATGATCTATCTTATGACTTCCTGTCTTCCCCACTTATTTTCAATTCCTGTCTCCTCTCTGTACAGACCTCCATATCTCTATGGTTAACTAGTGGCTACCTCCACCCTCTGACACCAGGCAAGCTTTACTTGTCAGACACAAACAAAATATCACAGCAGGGTTTCTCTGTATAACCCTGCCTGTCCTAGAACTCAATCTGTAGTCAAGGCTGGTCTCAGACAGAAACCAACTCTGCCTCCCAAGTGCTGGGTTAAAGGACATGCACTACCACCTCAAGGCTACAAATGGTATTTCCTGTCATACTGACATCACTCTTCAAATTCTGAAGATTCTTTACAAGGGACTAGGCACTAATTTAACTTCTTAAGATACCTATAAGTCTTATGAAACTATTGGAAATCTAAATCAAAAATGTACACAATGTCAGTTTTCAGATAAATGACACAGGTTAATTAAATCAAGTTTCATTCACTGGGAAATACAATAATCATATATGAATGAATGAGCCACTAATTAAAGACCTTCACTTGGTCCAATATTTGAATAAATAAAAAGAAATTATGGGCCCTCTTGGGGTAACTCTAACCAAGGAAGTGAAAGATCTATTTGACAAGAACTTCA
>LOEQ01013234.1:2082-13496 GCA_001685075.1 Bramus lutescens | reverse complement strand
GACTAACACAGGCATCTAATAGGTTGATTGGAGACTCAGAAGCAGGACAGATAACAATTAAACAGTCTTTGAGAACACCAATGTTGCATGTAAGGCAGCTATAAGACCTTTTAAAAAGCAGGGTAATGTTGCAGATTATATCCAAATTTGCTTGGATATTGGCCAATCATATACACAGGGAATGCTGCCTTACAGGGAAAAACAATTAATGTTGTCTTATCCCAGAAGGAAGGCCTAGCCCCAGGGAGAATGCAAACTACAGGAATACCTGGAGACTGTTTTGGATGTGGTCTTATGGGGCATCAGATCAGATGATGTCCTGATAGAAGAGTAAGACCTAAGACTAAAAAAGAACCAGGGTTATGTAGGAGATGCAGGAGAGCAAGTGAATGCAGATCAAAAAGAGATGATCTAGGAAATCCCCTTTCAGAAAACTGACACAGGGGCCAGTCTCATGCCCTGAGACAAAATTATGGGGCGATCCAGCAATCTGTTCCCCCACAAGGAAATATATACAAGACCTTTGCAGAGAAACCCCAGGAAGCACAGAGCTTGACCTTAGTTCTTTCATATACAGGTTCTGACACCTGAAATGGGGATGCAAGCTCTACCCACAGGGGTCTATGGGCCTTTACCAAAGGGCGCTGTATGATTATTATTAGGAAGAAGTAGCTCAACTATGCAAAGGATCATTGTGGCTCCTGGAGTCATTTTGAGGGAGAGATGAAGGTGATGACTCACTCACCAAGTAAAGTTTCTGTAGTAAAATAAGTCAGGGGCTTGCACAATTAATTTTACTTCCTGCAGTGCAACCAAATAATCAGAGTAAGAAAGAAAAGAGAGGAAAGGATGAATTTGGTTTGTCTGATGAATATTGGGTACAAGCCATAGGTGCTCAGAGACCAAAACTCACTTTGTTTATAAATGGAAAAAGATTTTCTGGCCTTCTAAATACTAGTGCAGATATTTTGGTTACAACTGCCAGCCAGTGGTCTTCTAAGTGGCCAAAAATGGAGACTATTACACAGTTACAAGGAATTAGTCAGACTAAAAATCCTGGACAGAGTAGTAATGGAATGCATTAGAAAGATGGGGAAGGCAATGAGGGAACTTTTAAGACATATATTATTCCTTATTTACCCATGAATTTATTGGGCCGAGATATTATGTCCAGAATGGGGATATATTCATATTCCTCCAGCACAGCTGTTACTAATCAAATGTTTCAACAAGGATTATTACCTAATCAAGGTCTAGGCAAGGATAATAAGGGAAAGATTGATCTTATCATACCAGACAGTAGACCTCCTAGAGCAGGATTAGGTATTTTTAAGAGAGGTCACTGAAAAACCTGCACACTCCATGCAGACCCAATAGTATGGAAAAGTGATGAGCCTATATGGGTAAATCAGTGGCCTCTAACACATGAGAAATTATGAGCTTCCCAGCAGGTATTGCAGGAACAGCTATATAATGGGTACGTTTCACCATCTAACTTACCATGAAACTCTCCAATTTTTGTTTTTAAAAAGAAATCGGGAAAGTGGAGATTGATTCAGGATTTAAGGGAGGTTAACGCAACCATGCAACCAATGGGAGTGTTACAGCCAGGGCTGCCTTCTCCTACAGCAATATCAAAGGGCACACATAAAATTATTTTAGACTTAAAAGATTGTTTTTATACCATCCCTTTGGCACCACAAGATTGCCAAAGATTTGCTTTTAGTAGTCCCTCAGTTAATTTCAGAGAGCAAATGCAGAGGTATCAATGGAATGTCTTATATCAGGGCATGGCAAATAGTGCTACCTAGTGCCAGAAATTTGTAGCTCAGGCTATACAAAGGGTTAGAGATCAATTTCCACGGATTTATATGGATGATATCCTGCTTGCTCATAGAGATGAGGATATTTTGTTAGAGACGTATACATTATTACAACAGAGCCTAAGTCATGCAGGGTTGATTATTGCTCCTGAGAAAGAACAGAGGCACCCACCTTTTCCATATTTAGGTCATGTTATACCCCAAAGAAATTAAGCAGAAGATAGAAATTAGAAAGGATGACTTAAACTCTTAGTGACTTTCAAAGGTTGCTAGGAAATATACAATGGCTGAGGCCTTATCTAAGGTTTCCTACAAAAGCCTCTAAATGAAATCTTTAAAGTAGAAGTGATCCAAATTACAACAGGCAGCTTTCAGAAGCTTCCAGACAGGTTATTTCACAGATAGAGCAGGCTATACAGGAACAGCAAGTTCACTATATCGATTACAGCCAAACATGGCAGGCATGTATTTTACCTACAAGACTAGCTCCTATAGCAGTTTCACAGCAAAACAGACCACTTCTGTGGCTGCACCTTCCTGTATCACCAGTTAAAGTTTTAAATCCTTATTTTGAAGCAGTAGCATGCTTAGCACAGAAGAGCAGGATAGAATCTAGGAAATATTTTGGCAAGGAACCAGCTGTAATCAATGTTCGTTACACTAAGCAGAAAATTGAATGGTTAGTCCAAAATAGTGATTCTTGGGCAATTGTGTTTGCTCAGTTTCAAGGTCAGATTAATAATCTTTTTCCAGCTGACCAGTTACTGTAGTTTACAATACTGCATTCATTCATTTTTCCTAAAATGATGGTAAAAGATTCCATAAAGGGTGCTTTGTTAATTTTCACTGATGGCTCATCTAATAATTGCAAGGCTGCTTATGTGGTCAATGGTAAAGGACATATTGTACAGACAGAACCAGCTTCAGCTCCAATAGTTGAGCTGTGAGCTGTAGCTCTAGTGTTTAAGAATTTTGCTAATAGGGCTTTTAATCTATATACTGACTGCTGGTATATTTATAATGCTTTGCAAATATTGGAAACAGCGCCTTATATAGGAACTAGCAATAAACAAGTTAAGATATTGTTTCAGCAGATTCAGGAGACCATACAACATAGAAAGTTGCCATGTTTTGTGGGACGTATCAGAGTGCATTCAAATCTTCCTGGTCCATTAGCTGAAGGTAATGCTTTAGCTGACGAACTTACAAAAATAATTGCTCTAGATCAGATTGACTTGCTCAGCAGTTGCATGCACTGCACCATCAAAACAGTTTAAGAAAGCAATTTAAATTGACCAGAGAAGATGCTTGCCAAATTGTTAAGCAACATGAGAGATGCCCACAATATCTACCCATGCCTTATTTGGGGATAAATCCTTGAGGTTTGCTTCCTAATCATATATGGCAAATGGATGTTACTCATGTTACTGAATTTGGAAAATTGAGATATGTGCATGTGACAATCAATACGTATTCAGGATTCACGATGGCCGCTGCACAAACTGGGGAAGCCACCAAGCATGTAATAGCTTATTGCTTGAAATGCTTTTCATTCATGGGAACCCCAAAAGTAATAAGGACAATGGGTCCGGCTATGTTAACAAAACATTTCAATGATTTTGTGCGCAATGGAATATTGTACATAAGACTGGTATTCCTTATAATATTCAAGGGCAAGAAATTGTCGAGTGTGAGCATAGCTCCTTGAAAACACAACTCCAAAAGATAAAAGCAGGAAAGTTGTATCCTCAGATGCCACATAATGCCTTAAATCATGCACTGTTTAAGCTAAACTTTCTAAATATGGATGTCCATAAGTGATCAGCAGTGGACAGTTTGTGACATAATAGTACAAAGACTACATTCGATAAGGTAAAGTGGACAGATCCTTGCACTGGAATATGGAAAGGGCCAAACCCCATATTAATTTGGGGTTGAGGGCATGTCTGTGTTTTTTTCCAGGATGAAAATCAAGTGAGATAGCTTCCAGAGCATCTGGTTAGATGCATTCAGCATGAGAATACCAAACCTGATGGCATCATACCTGATAATGACCCAGCAGGGGAAATGAAATAAGAGGAGATCAAGGAGAAACCTGTGATCCAGCTTTCCCAGCATCCATAGAGAGGAATGACTGATTTGGGGCCTGTCACTGCCCCCACTCTACACTATCAGGTGCCNNNTTCTGCCTCCAGAGATGCCAAACAAAGAGACCCTGCTGAGATGACCTGACCAGGTGGCTGCAACTTGCTGCAGTTTGAACCCTGTTTGCTTTGGAACTAAGATGCAGATTGAACGTTTGACTGTTTTTAATTTCTGGGACACAGAAGTCATTTTGGTTAAAATATTGAACCTAAGAACTAAGACCTAAGCTTTCCCCTCAAGGAAAGAAAGATTCACAATAAGGAATGACTAAGACCCTTCTTCACTTAAAAGGGGGGCAGACCAAGGGTTTAACAGCTGCTCAGAGACTGAAACTGGTATTTGATAACAGCAATGTCATTTTACTCTTACTGGTAGTGACCTGATATTCATAACTGCATATAAGATGATGAGAAAAGTTGGTATTGACCGACAATGCTAAGAATCATGGTACTAACCAAAAGAGATTTAGAAAAGTTGGTACCGACCAACAATGCTAAGAATTGTGGTACTAACAAAGATATCTGGAAAGTTGGTATTGACCAACAATGCTAAGAATTATGATTTTGACCTGTTGTTGTTTGCAACTGCTGAGAAAAGTTTGACACATACTGTAAACGTTGGGTGTTAATGCATATGGTAAAGAATTTTAGATTTGAGAGGTGCACTAAACTATCAGAAGAAACATTTTCAACTGAGGCAATTCTTTTCTCCTTTAAATAGGAGACTACAGCCTTTGGAAGCATGATTATTCATAAAGCATTATAATTTATCCTCACAAAAACATATGGCTCTGAGACACAGGGCCAAAAACTATCACTCTCCACTAATCTCTTTTCTTCACAGAGATCAGCAGTCAATGATGGGTTTGAAGTTTCTTCTCCCCAAATGCAAAGACAGGAGCTCACATATAAGAATTCCTGTTCCAAAAAATTTGGAAAATTGAAGAGGTCTTTGTCCAAGCCAGGAGCAATCATTCTGTCCTGTTGCAGGAGCACAGGTTTTATTAAAATTAATAAGAGAGAGTGGATTGTAGGCCCATATTTCTACACTGTATGACAGCCAAGTTCTCTGGCCATGGTTGGTATCCAAAGCAGTCATGTATCCTGCCAAACAGGCTGCCACTAAGCTGACAAAGGCTCAGGTCCTTTTCTCTTGTAATTTTGTAGATCACCTGAGAATTCCAAGTGTGAATTCCAAGCTAGTGGCCTAGGTGTGGACATGACTGTAGTCCTGTTACCCCCTGAAAGAGAATGCTAATGAACTTCCACCTTAGTTTACCTTGGGAGATAAAAGGTGTTTGGAAAATACACGTGGGTGATATTCAGGAATGAATGAAGCCTGAGACTCTCTTCCGATATTGCTGTGTGAACTCTGTCTCAATTATTCCCGTGCCTTCACTTAGGTCCAGAGAAGGAAAAATAGCTTATGTTGGGGCATCGGACCCCAACAGATTGGATGTCAGTGTGATGATTTCTCAGAAAATTAAGAAACAACCTTCCTCAAGAACCAGTAACATCACTTTTGGGTATATGTCCAAAGGATGCTCAATTATGCCACAAGGACATGTGCTCAACTATGTTCATAGCAGCACTGTTTGTCATAGCCAGAACCTGGAAACAACCTAAATGCTTTTCAACTAAAGAATGGATAAAGAAAATGTCCATGTAAATGTGTTACCTCATGATGACAGCAGAAAAAAATAACAACAGCTTGATTTTTGCAGGAAAATGGATGGAGCTAGAAAACATTATTTTGAGTGAGGTAACCCAGACACAGAAAGACAATTATCACATTTACTCACTCATAAATGATTTTTAAACATAAAGCAAAGAAAGCCAGCCTACAAACCACAATCCCAGAGAACTTAGACAACAATGAGGACACTACATAGATCTAATCTACATGGGAAGTGGAAAGCAGAAAAGACAAGATCTCCTGTGTAAAATGGAAGCATGGGGACCTTTGGGGAGGGTCAAATGGGGGAGGGGAGAGGCAGGGAGTGAGCAGAGAGAAATGTAGAGCTCAATAAATATCAAAACAAAAACAAAAAACTAATTCACATTAATTCATTAATTAGTTGTTTTTCTTAATGAAATGAGCTCACTCATGTTATACATATGCAACCAAGATGGAAAGTCTTGTGTGATTGTCTCTCAAAACAAAGAAACAACAACAGCAAGGGAAAAGGCATCATAAAGGGGAAAAGATAAAATTTCAATAGAATGTAAGTATTTTGAAATAAAATGCTAAAACATTATCAATTATTATTTGCTGACAATTATAAGTACAGGCATAAATTTTACCTGTATGGAGATAATTCAGCAGTGTGCTGTGTATTAGGTCATTTAAAACAGCTTAGGATTCCGGAGAGTTCATTTCAAACTGCCTGTCGTTTACTTCACAGAGTGCTCTAAGGCTACAGTGGTCATTTTCCTTCTGTGTATCCTCCTTGTCTCCCACCTCTTCTTTGTCTCCCTCCATTTCTTTCTCTCTACATTCTTCCTTGTTCATCTTAGGGGTTGAATCAAACACAAACAATATTATTATAAATCCCATGGACATATGCTTTATATCTGAGGGATATCAGGTGTTCCTCTGGACACCACACGCCTAAGGAGAAGCTTCTGCAGGGTTGCTTCCCTGCCATGCTGTCAGAGCCGGCATGGCCAAGCTGGCCAAGCAGAGTAACTTGTCAGTGCTTAATAAAGCCCTCCTCCCTTGCAGAGCCAAATGCAGCCTTCCTCCTGAGAACTCTGCAGACGATGACATCTCCCCACTTGGTTTCCATAGCATCCATTCCTGAAGAGCCCTAGAAAGGCCCTTGGTCAAGGCTAGGCTCCCAGCTCCCCTAGGAAGTTGGCAAGCTGGCTAGCCAAAGGGTTCCTGGGTTCCCGAACTTCCTCTGTCCGTGGTGCTGAAATGCTTAGCTGCGACTCGCGTACACTGACTGGCGCGGTCAGCTTTTTCGGAAAGGCTCCCCTGAGGCTGCCTAAATCACAGCTGTGTGTCTGTTACTCACGCACGTTCGCAAAAAGCAGCGAACCTCAGTCTTAATTCGACTCTGCCACTCTGCGGCAGAGCACACTTACGCCGGCGCGATGGGAGGAGACCACGCTAAGGCAGGAAGCTAACAGCAGCAGCATAGCTCACCTGAGGCCTGGGAAGCTCCCAAGGGTTCTGAGAGCTGTGAGCTCTGATCAGCAAAGTCACCGTTTTAGACATTAGGGGTTCTTTTGCCTTTTCCCTAACACAGGGTTCCGTAGCGTTTCTGTTCCCTCTGATTAAAAGTCAGTGGATTTGATTGCAATAAGCCTTCAAAACCGGGAATTTGCATTGTTTTTCTGTGAGCTGACTTCCAGAACAAGCACTCCTCAGCAGCACCCNGGAAGTAGAAAAAGACAAGATCTCCTGAGTAAATTGGAAGCATGGGGACCTTGGTGGAGGGTTGAAGGGGGAGGGGAGCAGAGAAAAAATGTAGAGCTCAATAAAAGAAGTGAAGAAAAAAATATTATCTGATGATTTCTTTTAGTCTTTCCAGACTATGTACAGGAATTAAGAATGAGTAACTTCAAAACTTGCTCAATAAAGTTTCTTTGTGAAGGGGAAAATAGTCACCTGTCTAACCACTCTCCCTGATAAGGGTGAGTGTTTTAAAGGTGCTAAAAAAGTAAGAATGAGTTGGAATGAGTAACCTATTCTTATTTCAAAAGCTTTTGATGAGAAATTCATCATCATATACTGTTGGAAAAACAGGACAATTGCTTTCATTTCCCTTGTCTGCCTGTTTCTTTACAGAACTGGAGCTTCTCCTTAATAGCCAACAGGTGTTACTAACACAATAAGTGTAATGAGTTAGTAAACAACTAATTCATCATTTCTGAATACCAGGTAGTAATGAGGTGGCAACTGCTTCTTTGTTGACTAAGAGTAACTAGAATCGTTCTTTTCTTTAGTGCTAGATTATTCTCTTTGATCATTGGCAAAGTAAGTAACTTCCTTTTCAGTTATAAATCTCAATATATCTTTTGGCTTTGTCCCATTGTCTAGTTTATAACAATAAATCATTTAAGCTTTGATCAGTGAGAGTTAAAGACAGTAGGAAATTTTTTTAAGACAAGAAGAAAAGCATGCCCCAAAGGTATACCATAAAGGCAATAGTGTAGTCCAGTACTCAATTTAAGGAATTCCAAAATTGTACATTAATTAAAATTTTTTCAGTGTTCTGTACCAATTCTTTGAAAAATAAATAAACATTGAATACAAACTGGATCTCATGCTATATCTTTTTACATAAATCTGCATTTTTAGTCTTTTATGTTAATTAGTAGCTATTTAATCTCATAACATGTTCACTAGATTATTGCAGGTAATTTTTACTATGTTGTTTTTGTTTTCATTTTTTCCTCCAGGATTATCACTTTAATGCCTAAAGGGATCTCTAGGAAATCACAGAAAGGATTAATGTAATGAAAGATAACTCAGGAACACATTAAATGACAGAAAAGAAATCACCAGATGAGTAATAGATTCTCCTAAACATCTGAAAATAAGGGTTTCTCACCCCTGATGTTCCCAAAGCCAGTCACCCAAGCCTTGAGTACTTCAAAGTTTACTACTGTAGCTAGGAAAGAATCCAGCACTAAGCTGTTTCTTACAGGACTTCTAAAATATGAAAAATTTATAGTAAAAAAAAAGAATCTTATTACTTGACTTTATTCATGTTAAAATGGCTGAATTTACTGAAAATACTTTAAAACCTACTCAGATTGCTGCAAAAACATACTTTATATTATAGATGCTTCACCTCTCCTTTCCAGTAAATTTTCAGTCACTTGCCAGAATTGACCAATGGCTGCTTATTCATGTGGTTTTATATAGATGAGGAAAAACATCTTCGCGTGCTAATGTTTTGTTTTGTTTTGTTTTGTTTTTTTTCAGTTTGACACAAGCTGGAACCAACCATTTTATTGTGTTGGTATAAATGTAGTCTGTATCTTTGCCAAACATTAAAATATTCATTAAAGCTTATCACATTCGGACTCCTGGATCTTACGGTTTTATCACTGAACATTATCCTAAAGAAAATTAGTGAACTGTTCATATAAATATTTAAACAAAATATTTTCCCAATAGTTTTATTATCCAGACCTAGAATCTAATTCTATATTCTCTAATGGGATACAACATAACATTCACTTTTACATGCTATCATTACTATTCATAATTTTTGTTTTCTCTAAGATTAAAGAATCATCTTGATTCAAAGTCTAATATACTTCAAAAGAAGGCTATACTATGCAGTTGCAACTTAAGGATCTGTGACTATTTCATTACTTGTATCCCTAAATAAATTGTATAAATAAGGCTGACTAAGATATATAAAATTTTGTGTCGTCACATTACCAGCACACTACATAAAAATATACATACACACATGCACATACAAATACACAAATGAAAAATATACTAGATGCTAACTTTCTATTTCTGGTCCAGAGTGTGAGAGTTTGAATGATACCATTCCTTGCTAATTACATATAAAAATGTAAACAATATGAAACATCAACAACCCTGATTCAACCAAAAAGAGAACTGTTTCTAAGCTACAGGCTCTAACACATACTTGCAATTCATATTGAAGAAAATCACTTGCTGATTCCTGTACTGAAGAAGAGAAAAGAGCCTAACAGAAATCCATCACAACATTATGTTTTTCCTGACCAGAACTTTCATTAGGAGTAATGAAGTAAACAGTGCCTGACCTTCTGTTCCCATAGGGTTTACAGATCAAGAGCTTGATCTTTCATACAAAGTATAGAATAATGAATGAAAAAAGAATAGAGCAAGGGAATTTACCATAAACAATGCAAGACTTGCATAAGGACAAAGGACTTAATTCTTCAAGAAGACAAAAACCTTTAATGTGTAGGAATCTAAAATTAAAAGATGTGAGGCAAAAATAGATAAAAATGTAACTAAATACAGATAAATCTATCATTAGATACAGAGACTTCAAAACTCCTCTCTAAGGAATGAACATATACAGCATAAACATGGTACACACAGAACTAAATTCAACAATATCATTAATCAGCTGGCCATACTGAATATTTATAGGCTCTTTATTCCAATGGAAGGAGACTATAAATCTTAATTCTAACAACATTCACCAAGAGAGACAACATTTTGAGCCATATGATATAACTGAACAAATCTAAAAGAAATTTATATGTTTTTTTCTCATACTACCATGAAAAAATTGTAAGATATTTTAGGGATAACACATTTTAAGTATCACATATTTTAGGAGTAAGTTGAAAGAATGTTTGAAAATATTTTAAATTAAATTAAAATACAACTGAGAGGGGTTAGGTGCCAGGCAACAGGGAGGTGCAGGGGGTAAGAAAGTGATATAGTTATATTTTGATTTAAAGTATAAAATAATAATGATAAATAAAATGAAACTTATCAAAGAGAGTAATTAACAGTATTGGACAGACACCCACACATATAAGATGAAATAAAACTCCAAGGTTCATCACATAAGGTTCTCTAATAAGCAAACTGAAAGAGAAGAGCAAAGAAAATTTAAATAAAATAAAAGATATCAAAATCATAGTACAAATTAGTGAAAATTGAAAGAGAAAATGAATAGAGACAAAATAAGTAAACTAGATATATGGTCTTACAAAAGGTGAATGACCTTGGTAAGTCTACAGCTAGGACAAGAGAAGGATCACAGATTATTTTGCATATTAATTTTTTAAGATTATCAGTTTTAATCCTACTTACATAAAATACAATAGAGGAATATTAAGAGAAAAACATATACCCATAAAGTTGATAAACTACACAAAATGGACCAACTTATATGCCAAAATTCACACTACAGACAATAAAACAAAAACATTAATGAAACTTTACCATAGAGACAAACTTCTATGAGCTCATTGTAAAATTCTACCAAATATTTAAGGAAAAGTCATATTAATTTTCTACAATCAATTAAAAAACATAGAAGCAGAAGGAATACTATACATATGACCTTTAAAAGAAATAAAAACAAATTAGAGTTCATTAATATTTTTAAAAGTTTAAATGCCACAAAAACTATTAAAAGAATCAAAAGACAAAACACAGATAGATGAAAATAATAGTAAATTGCAAAAGAGAACTAATATTATGCATATAAGTATTTTTTAAATTAAAGTTATTTTTTAATTTTTAATTGATTTTTATTGAGCTCTACATTTTTTTCTGCTTCCCTCTCTGCCTCTTAGCTCCTCTTTAAACCACTCCCAAGATTCCTATGCTCCCAATTTACTCAGGAGATCTTGTCTTTCCTACTACCCATGTAGATTGTATCTATGTATGTCTTTCTTAGGGTCCTCTTTGTTTTCTAGGTTCTCTGGGATTGTGATTTGTGGGCTGGTTTTCTTTGCTTTA
>LOEQ01013233.1:19511-31184 GCA_001685075.1 Bramus lutescens | reverse complement strand
AGAGAGAGAGAGAGAGAGAGAGAGAGAGGGAGGGAGAGAATGAGAATCTGAAGATGGTGCCTCCAGCTTTTAAGCGATGCCTAGCGCATGCACACAGGCAGATGACGTGGTTACATCACACACAAATGATGGAGCTCACACATGCATGAAAGGGCTTAGGCATCTGTGTCATACATAGATGATGCAACCATGCTGCACTGGATTATGTGGGGTCCTTTAAGATTCCTGGGACCATTAGGTACTTCTGCCTAAGGGCTTGTCTGTACATGCATGGCCCTGGAAGCTGGAAGCCATGTCGTGTGTCTGAATCATTACAGAAGAACATTTGTAACTGGGCATAGAATCAAAGTACATATTGAAATGGACCAGTATTTTAAATAACCAAGATATTTACAGTTTCCTGTCTCCCCAAAGACCTGTTTCCAACAGTTGGCACAGAAAAACTTAATGAAAGTCCCTGGAGAGATGTTACATGTCACAGGGAGCAATCTACAAAGCTGGTTTTCTGACAGAACTTCAGTGATGCAGATAAGTTAGAATGTTGCAATCTCACAGCTAAATTATCCTGGGCCATCACTACCACCCAGTAACTATCTCTTTTTTGGACCACTTCTATGTGTAAAGTAGCATCTCTGCCACTGTCATATGAATATTAGATAAGACTTTGAAATGTATGAAGAAATCCCCAGATTCTAGCAACTCCAACGTTGAGAATGCAGCAGATCATGTCTAAGGCCTACAGCAAAGGTTCCCACTTTTGACCTGATGTTCCCACAAATGTACCTGAAAGTACCTTCATTTGTGACTTTCTGTCTTCTCTTATAAACCTTTATGTAATGGTTAGCACATGTTGGGACATAGACTGTGCAGTAGCCTAAATCTGTGTTCTGGGCTATGGTTGTTCATATTTCACTCCTGAATAAACTCTCATATATTCTCTTTGAGATGCTTGCTATTTCTTGTATGTAATGTCATGGCCATACATTGGGATGACATCTGTCGGGATCTAGCATCCACGTTACATATGTTCCAGGGTAGTGGTGTGTGTATTAGAAATGCTAGGTAGGGAGAACAGAGATAAAAAAGAAATACAGAGACTTAGGACAGTTCCAGGAGGGCAACCCAGTGAATGCTGAATGTGCCAGTGTTTATTTCTTATGACCCTTAAATATCCTAATCCAAAAAAAGAGGAAAGAAAATAAAAGACTTTTTTTTTATCATGATACAAGGAACAAACAAAGTGATTACCATCTAAATACCCAAAACATCATATAACCACACCCTAGGTCAGGATATCTTGTTTGTAACTGCTCCTGAAGTCAGACTTTCTAACTTTCTTCTAACAGAAAGAGCAGGAATAGGCTTAAACTCTCTGGCTCTCAGTCAAGGTGGAGCAGACCCAATTCTGTGGGCCCCCACAATGTAAAGTGGTCGACCCTTTGCTTAAGCCTACGAAGACCCTGAGCTTAACATTCTATTTTGGGTTCCTTGGTTCCATTGCCTTTGGTGTCTTTCTGATTGCAGAGATCTAACCCTCCGAGCTCCCAGGGACTTTTTGTCTTGTTTACCAGATGAGATGCAGCCCAACTTCAGAATTGCTAATAAAGGCCAATTACATCTTGAAGCTAAATTTGTTGCAATTTTGTCTTTTGACAGTGTAAATTATTCAACAGGTCACAGCCTCCTAATGCCCGAGGAAACATGAGCTTGGGGCCTATTTGTATGCACTAAAACTTTGTGTTCTTTCAATTAGATACAGTTTTCAAAATTATGAAGTGATTGTGAGAAGGCTGCACACATTCATAATTGGAAACGGATTCTATATCATATTGGCTGTGGGAGACCACAGTTCTGGTTGAATTTATTTATATGTAAGGGGGAAATAAATGCCAATAATAAGAAACAAAGAAGGCTGACAGGCAGAAGAAATGAATCTTAAAGCCCACTGTTCTGACCCAGAGAGCTTTGTTGTTTATAAATTGGGTTCCACACAAACAGACACTGTGTATTTTAGTTCCCATTAAAACTGAGAATTAACAGCATCCAGCAAATTCTGTGATAATGCCTACACTTCTTTCAACCTTAGTTGTAGTCAAGAGTGGAAGAACACACAGTGCAAAGCTTCTAAGGCCATAGTGGAGCAGCAGGAGCCCTCCTGCTCATCCTCAGTGTATGTAGCAGGCTGTGCTAATAATATCATAAATTATAAGAAAAGGGAAATTATTTGTATCTCACAATAAAATATTTAATCTGAAGGGAACAAGCTTCTCTTGGCTACACAGAACAGGAAATCTATTTATTATGTGAGGATATTTATCAAATTGAGTTAATTTTAAAAAAACTGAGAGATTAAAGACTTGAATTTGAGACAGTATTACTTTAAAAAGTTAAGAGACTTATTAGCATCTAATGTGTCCTTCAAATGAGAGACAAGTTCTGGCTCTTTTGTCTAGGATTCCTGATCAAATATAAATACATATTTCAGTTGCTACACATCTTCAGATTTAAAAGTAGAATATGATAGAACAAAAATGACAAACAATACAGTTGGAAATATCCCCAATTGTAGTTAATTAATTCTATTAATCTACCATGAGTGTCCAAGTGCACTAGAGCAAACTGAAGCATCTGACATGAAAAAGTGACAATCTTCAAATAGGTAGGGCTTTCATCTTCAAGATGAGCTTGACTATACCTCTTAATCGTTTCAATTCCATATCACTGTGTTTAAAGCTATTTCCTCCTGAGGCTTCCGCTACTCTTCACTGTTCATTATCTGAGGGTTTTCCACTGGTGAATACAGTATTATTATAGCAACATTTCTTATTCTTCCATATTGCTGGAGTTACTTTTCAGACCAATAAGTATTCTATAAATGCAACTGAGTGTGTATAGAAAAGGATGCTAGGTAGCAAGGTGATATGATTGAAGTCCTGTCTTTGTGGGTAAGGGTGTATTCTAACCCTTCAGAGGACCCAAATTTGGTTTCTAGAGCCTACATGAGATACACAACTACATAAAAATCCAGCTTTAGAGCATCTGATGCTTTCTCTCTGTACTCCTCTTATATAGTACTCTCTCTATCTCTCTCTCTCTCACACACACACGTGTACATGCACACATGCGTACACATAGAGGAGGTATAGAAAATAAATATTTAAAACTGTAGTAAAGGTGAATGTGAGAAAGGGTCACAAACAGTTAAGAAAGAAAGGTCATAGGAGGGGATGGCATCAGAAAAGCTGTGTTTTACCGCAGTGAAAGATCTGTCCATTTATTACAAAAGCAATATGGATGCAGCATGTCATTTCCCATGAAAGATGTATTCAGGCTCAACAGTAGATGTTTTCTCAAGAACCACAATAGTTATTAACTTAAGACTTACACGGCAGATGTTCAAACATGAGTAATCTATTAGTTGCATGTATTTACATAGTATTCCATATGCATGAACTCATCTGGATTAGATGGAAAGTAAGGCATGCAGGTGATGGATTGCCAGCTGAGTGACTAAGGCAGAGCTCTGTCTCACCCTTTGCTGCCATGCTTTAACCACCTTTGCAACGTTTTACATAATAAGATACATCATAGGTGAGCAAATATGTGCCCTCTTAGGTTTTGCCTACAAATGTTCATTAGAAATACAGCTTTCCATTGGACAGATGGGAGATAATTGAGTCATAAACTAGGTACAGGAAGAGGAACTATGTGGAATTTGGAACATAAAGCAGCAGAATTTAATAAAGTCAAGTAAGTAGTAATCAGAGGACGGGAGTGTTGGTAAAGACCAAAGATTTCTTTCTAGAGCAAAAAGTATTCAGTGTTGTGTCAGCAGGAGCTTTTGATGGACTGATACTGTTAATATAAACAAAGCTGTTGTAAACATTCACATGCATGATTTATGCATGAGAAAACTGTTATTTCTCATATGTAAATAGAAAAGTACATTAATTGTGGAATATTATTTTAACTTGGCAAAGACGCATTACAATTGTTTAGGCTGCAGAATATGATTTCAGCTGTGTAAAGGTGTGTGGTTCTCATTTATGTTGTACTTCTTTGATTATGTAAAGATCTGTTGCATTTGTTTCACCTTGCCTGCTTAAGGAACCTGATTGTTCTAATAAAGGATGAAATGGCCAATAGCTAGGCAGAGGAGGGATAGGTGGAGCTGACAGGCAGAGAGAATAAATAGGAGGCTAAAAAAAGGTGATGAACAAAGAGAACAAGGGAGAAAGAGAGCGACATGTCGGGGCTGAAGTCAGGCAGCTGCCAGCCAGACAGACAGAAGCAGAGAAAGTGAGATAATAGAATGGAAGGAAAAGAAAAATGCCTGAATCAAAAGGTAGATAAAGAGAAACAGGTTAATTTAAGTTAAAAGAGCTGCCCAGTGCAATGGTCTGTTCTGTCCCTTTAAGACACAAGCCCCGCCCACTCCCTCCCCTGTCCACTGAGGCAAACAGATTTTTTTGCTTCCCGTCTGAGTCCCTTTTTTTCTGTCTCTCTCCCAAAGAGGCAGCTTCTGCTTTATTCCCTTCTCCCCACTTCTCCCCACTTCTTCCCTTCCTCCCCTCTCTCTATTTCTCTCTCTCTGCCTCTCTCTGTTCTTCCCCCTTCTCCCCTTTCCCCTTACCTCCCATAACCCACTAAATAAATATCCAACCTCACTCTGCATGACATGCCTATCCCTCTGTCTCTCACCAGCCACGTGGCTCCTTACCTGGGATCCACTGCCCCTTGGGAACCTGCAGCGTTTCATTTTTACCATAACAGCCAGAAACCAGCCTAAACTGGGCCAAGCATTCAAAACTAATACTAAGTCTTTGTTTCATGATTTGGGAGCTCGTTGGTGGACCAAAAGAAAAAAGATGGTACATATATTTCTGAGTTAACTTTATAGTTTAACTTGCTAAGAAGGGGCCAAATGTTCTTGAATCATGCCATTTTACACTGCTATCTGCAAGAATAGAATAAAGTGTTCAGCTATTTAACATTATTTGTAGAAATCAACAAAAGAGTTCCTTTTATTTTTTCGATCTCCCAATTGTACCAGGTCCACAGTTGAAACTCATAATGAGTTTTAGCCTCTTTTCTATAATGATCAAGAGACTAACTTGCATCTCGTGTGTTCGTTATCCGCACAACACACTTGTCTCTCAGTGCTCCTTATTTCTCACGTTAAGATTGAGAGCCCTTTAAACATTTAGAGTATGAATCCATTCCCAAATACGCAATAAACTTTCACTAATTTCTGATATTTTTTCATTCTTTTAAAGAGGTTTCTTGAGGAAAGAGAGTTTTAAATTTGAAGAGTTAGATTTATTAACCAACAAGTGCTATTTTTTTGTCTCAGAGATTAGCAGTCGAGATATTAGTGGAAAGAACATAAAGATGGTTGTAAAAAATCACAATATTGAATTAAATTGCTTAGAAAATGAGCAACAGCATGAAGGATGTAATTTCAGGGACTGTTTCTTAGAATCTTCCAAATTTTCATGAAGAGAAGGAAAAAGGCTTTTCCAGAACAAAGCCTAGGATAGTCTGTGTGAGGGGAGTGGTCACATGACCTCACAAACATCCTATGAGCTGAAGTCTTAGGGGTGAGAGCCAACATCAGTAGGATGGAACACTGAGGAATCGATGGAAATTTTCAACCAAAAAAGGCTTATGATATAGTAAAAAAGACAAGTCTCACTCAGGGGAGGAGGAGAGCAATCACTTTCTGTCTGTTTTTGTTTTAGATGAAGAAATGTCTGTCACCCGTACTGATGGAAAGAAGGCAGGTAGAGGGAGATGGCTGATGCTATTGCAAAGAGAGTAAACGCTGAGGGTCTCCCTTCTGGGATGTGGAACAAGATCTGGACGCGAGTTAGATGTCTCCTGGCAAACATGGAGCAGGTCCTTTGCTGACTCATCAGTGAGTCTAGCAATGCAGGTAGGAATCTGGGACCCAGAGGGACTTGCCAGCTTCTGAGGGTTTGTTGGTAGGAGAGTGTACACATGCTAGCATTGTTTCTCGTTATTTGTTACCAGTAACACACATAGAAAACTATTGAAGCAAGTGGTCTTTTTTGATGACTTTTATTGTGTTACTGCTGCAGGTCCACGTGACTAACAGTTTTCCTTTTTGGTCGTATTCTTGGTTCATACCATCATCTTCTGACATGATTTTGTTTTGCTTGTTTTTAAAGTATTTTTAACTGGAGGGAAGGGAATGTCTTGTCTCCATGTTATCTCACCCTTCATATATATCTAAAGCTAGAACAAGGATAGCCTTTGTCCCCAGTGTGCTTACTTAGAGGTAAATTAATATGACATTTCAAAGTACTTTATTGCTATGTTTTTATTCCTTGACAGATTCACACATATCTGTAATTCATTAATGTCATACCCTAGACATTACATCATTTTTTTTTAAAATCACTTCTGTTGAAACCCTTCATTGCAATAATTTTATGTTTTTTGTTTTGTTGTGTTTTTTTGTTTGTTTGTTGCTGTATGTTTAGGTAGTGTTACTTAACATGAATAGGAGATGGTTTACTAGATCACGGACAAGCTAACAGTGGTTACACCAATGAAGAAAGTGATTCCTCTGTAGCCACCACTGATTACTCAATGTCCCCCAAAGGGGAGAGTGGAACACTGGTCCCTTCCTCGTCTGTGTTGAGATAGAGATGGGCCTGGTATTATGTAGGGAGCCACAGCTGCTGCTCCCCCATTGTTGCGATGACCATGATGTGGCTAGAAAATATCCTTATTCATATACACAAAGATTTCTCTTTTTGCATTGGCTTTATTAAAATCGATGTTACAATAAAACATATGAGAGATAGGAAGCTTAGGAAAAATTTTTAAGGATGAATTTCCTGATCATTTCAAATTTGATGAATGCTACGTTTTTCTTAGAAATGTACAAGTCTTACAAATGTATTATTGGTCATGCTGAGAAGTCTAATAAAGATACTAATTTGGTTTTATTAAACAAATACTTCCCCAGCTTATTAGACATATCCACTTCCATTTCATTAGAATGATATTTAATATGTGATTTTATATAAGCATATTTGAATTTGAAGGAGTTGTAGATAAAAATAGAGTGATCTAAAGCTAAATCAAAATGAGGAACTCTCCATTTTTAATGAAAAAAGTAAGAAAAAAATGGTCTAATTTAGAAGTGATCAAATGTAAAGCATGCAACTAAAGTAAGGAGAATGTAGTCGGGATTGGGGGTTTATGGAATCTTCTGCAAAGCAAGAAACGCTTTGTGCGCCAGCTTCAGATGTCTTTTTTTCCCCCTGTTTGTGGCTTTAGGAGCCAGATCCTTGGACATTTTCAGATAAACAAAAAGTTTTGGTATTTTGCAGTTCCTAGGATACGCATAAATGAGAGACGATAGGCAATAAATAAGAAGCATGCAGCCATTTGAGTGGTTTGTATGACCTAGAATTTACATCAACAAAGTATATTTAGAACTCTGAAATTGCAAGGTCAAAATAAGAATGTAGATTTTTCTCTATTTTTGATGAGTTTGGGGCACTTAAAAAGAGCAAGACAAATAAGAAACAGCAGAGGAATGACTTGTACTACTTAAAATTTCATCCTGGTCCTATCACCCTTGTATATTTTCCATTAAGTATTAACTGTTTTTCAATCTGGGATGCAATCACAGCCTAATAAAACTATAATTCTCTAAAGTACAGTCCAGGAATAGAAGTTGTTTCAAGGCTTATAAAAATCCTTTCTGATTTCAACTTGAATTCCATTCAGATTGGGGTTGGTTGCAGGATAAAAAGGAAATAAAATTAAAGGAAAAATGTGGACTTACAGATTCAGAAAAGCAATGTTCCAATCTACGCAAAGGTAATGCAGAATATAATCTTTTTGTGTTCAAAGTGGATTGGGGTGAGGAAGAAAAATCATGGAAGCTGACATCACAAGTTACAGCATAGCTTTGAGATCAAAGCTCTAATTACACATATAACCAAATTAGATGAGGAAGTTCAATAGACTTTATATTTCACATTTTTTTGCTTCTTGCTGTAGATAAAAGATATTGATATCCAATACTGAAAACCGTGCCATTAGTGGAAAAGCTGCTCTGCTACAGCGGAGTCTTTCCATTGGAAGGTCGTCTTCAAACAGATGTTAGATCTCTGCTGGCCCTGAGAGAACTTCAAAGCTGAATAAACTCAAAAAGGGAGGAATGTGGCATCAGCAAAGTCATTCAACCGCGAGGTATACCATACACTCACTCACCAAACAGAGACTGCCTCAGCCCCTGCTGCACAGAGCCTTGAAGGCCTTCATTATTGCTTTAGATTTTGCTGATTGCTTATTAACTGACTCTCTCCAGCCACCTGGCTGTTCTAAATGAAAAGATTCCACTTGTATGCTAAATGATTATTGGCGTGGTGATTGAAAGAGGAAATCTTTCCAAGAACACATTTCGTCTGCCCTTGACCATGGGGAAAGTGACCAGTAGAGGAGGGAGCTTCCTTAATAAAGCCCATTCCACTTGATAGACCCTCAAATAACTGCAGATTGAAAGACTGCAAAGTACGCAAGGACTAGTGGACTAGCTAATGGAGCATTTCTCAGTTTTAGCTTCACAAGGAGCCCGGGTAGGTGGCATCTCATCTGCAACTCCTATCTAATAGCATTTGTGTCCTTGCAGCTCTGTCTGAATATACTGTTGGCTAAGCATCCAAAAAAAAAAAAAGGAAAAACCTTTTCCTATAACATACATAAGCTTAAGCTAGCATGTGAAAACTTACATATTTTAGCATACTGCAGTGTTTCACATAGAGCACATCTGTCCTGTCTGTGTTTAAGTAGTTTTCACACAAAAAGTGAAAAAGTAAGATATAGGCATGATGAATGGCACCCAAAACGATTGCATCTTCGTCTACTTTGTAGAGATGTCTTTGATATGTGTATATGTGTTCTAGGCATGTAAGGAAGCATCTGAGAGTTTGTGAAAGATGTCTCGTGCAACACTGAATCTTTTACATGAATATATTAGTGCAATTTTGCAGCGCACTGAAAAATCCATGTATGTTAGTAACCTTCCCAGGATCCACTTCCTACTAATCTTTTGTGTGGACAATGCCAAAGAAGAACACAACGATGTGGAGCATTCTTGGGTGATGGACATACCTGTGTTTAATGCTCTCACTGTCTCCCCTGGAAAGCAAGTGTCTTACTACCGTGTTACTCCCCTGCTATACTTCCTATCCACAATCTTTAGCAACTGTTAGACTGGGATGATCTCATTAGTACAAAACCACCATGATGAACGAATAGTCTCATCCCCAGACTGGGCCATGACACGTGCCGTGGCAAATCTACAGACACAGATTTCGGTTCTTGCGTGGTGACAGTTGTCCCTCTAGTGACTGTCTGCAAGCCCAGGGACCCAAGAATTCATTCGCCAAATTGCCTTTTTCTATAACCTTTACCAGGGTTTTATCTCCTTTGTTCTGTAGAAGAAACAGCTTTGGAAGAAAAACAGAGGGAATGTTCAAAAGTGGACACGTAAATTTCAGAACCTTCTGTTTTGTGTTTTTCTGTGTTGTAGGGGTTTGAAATTTTAAACAAATTGTCAGATCCAGCACCTAAAATCTGGTGTGAAATAAAATATCCTTGCCAGAAAAAGGTACAGCACTCTTAACCATATATCTTTCTGAAAGCATGGCATTTAAAATACAGACAGCTTTCGGAGAGTGCGATGATTTTATAGATGGTGGAATAAAAGGCTATGGCAAAGTCAAACTGCTGGCCTCCATGAATCATCTCCGTAAAATATGATAGCTCATTCCTCCAGGGTGCCGAAGTCTATGGTCTATGCATTTTAGTAAATGCCTAGTCTCAAATTCTATCAACTGGCCTTAGGTGACACGCAGTGTTCAAAGGTGGATACAATTAAGCTAAGAGCAGCGATTTTGTGTCATCTGCCTTTTTGCTGTGAGAAATTCAGCAGTTATTCTTAAGTGACGGTGCAGACGTGTGGGGAATGGCATACTGTGGTTTAAATGTGTACTGAAAGTTCATCTCCTAGGGACCGCTGGCCAACGGTATGAGTTCCAGGACAGATGCTCACTATTATTAGGGTAACACTGAAGTGGATGTTGGAAGTAAAAACTGGTCATGTCAAGAAAGGATGCTCTCTTGAATAAGTTCCTGTCCTTATCATGGGAGTCTCTTATTTTGTTACAAGAACAGGCTCCATACAGGTGAGTAAGAATCTCACCTTGTTTTGTTTCCTTCCCAATTTCTTAGCATTTTGCCGTCTACAGTAGGTTAGTCAACCACCCAATTAGAAACCAGAGCCACAGTGATGGGCATTCCAACCCCTGGAGATAGGAGTCAAACGGACTTTTGCCATAATGCTGTCTCAGGTATTTTTTTTAATAAAAAAGACAAAGACCAAAGCCAAGGCCAGGTACTACCTAAAATCTGGATGCTAGCCAAGCTATCCAAATGCTGTCAGTACTGTGCATGATTTATTGGAGGAGTTCAGAGTTATGACACTCACTTTTCTACAGAGTTTACGTTCCTTCCTTGGAATTACAAGTAGCGCTCATAAATTATTTTTAGTAAGTATTATCTGAAAGCAAGTATTAAAGTTAAATAATGGAATGAGTGTTCTACACAAAGAGACAAATTGAGAAGTGTGCATTGTAAACTAGCATTGCATATTCTCCTGTAAGAAAAGTAGGAGAAAGGAGGAAAAATATATAAATAATCTTTCATAGCCATGAGATTTATGCAGAGATTATTTCCATATGAAAGTTATTTGGTTACTACCTTTAACTACCTGTACTATTCAGACACCCACTTGCTAACCTTCAATAAATATTTATCAAGAGGCTATGATAATGCAAGAGAAGCTGCCCAGGCTCAGCACTGAGGATCTGAGTGATAGCAGGAAGTGCTATTGTTCTATGTTCTACTGGAACAAAATTGAAGAATTGGGGTTATTTTAGGAATAGAGCCATTTCACACACACTTAGCTTACAGGTCTACATCTCCCTCCTCAGCTCTACTATGTATCTGAAGCCTCTAGAAATTATGTATCTGAAGCTTCTAGAAATGCTTTCATTTTTCATCTATTGGTGACACTGGTTTGCAAACATATATTGCTTTGGGGACCTGATTTTTTTTTAGACAGTATCTCATGAACATAGCCCAGGCTAACCTGAACTTGCTATGATGTGTAGCTGAGGATGACTTTGCATTCCAGCCTTCACCTTCCATATGTACAATCATGTGTCATCAGAAATTGCTTATGTTACACTGGAAATTGAACTCGGGGCTTCCTGTTTGTTAGGTAAGTGCTCTATCAACAGAGCTGCCTCCCACCCCTGTAATACACTTATTTATTGTCATAGGAAAGAGATAGGTTTAATAAAAGTTAAGGGGAAATTATATCAAAACAATGTGAGGAAGAAAAGTACAGGTCTCTTAGTAGATGGGGCCCAAGGTTTATAGGAGCTACAGGAGAAAGTCTTGGCTCCAGACTCAAAAGTAAAGCATCCCCCTGTCCCTAGGGCACTCATCTAAAACTCCTGCTAGGTCCAGTCTTAGAATCATCTGGCTTAATCAAATTACACCATGCATTCATAGAAAGATATCAGAAGTTCAGTGGCCTCTGTGGGACAGTGACTGGCTACA
>LOEQ01013233.1:8840-19501 GCA_001685075.1 Bramus lutescens | reverse complement strand
TGGTCAGAGCCACTAAGGGGTATTCATCTGTGGGTCTGACACTCACCAGCAGTGACTGGTAGGTGAGTTGCTTCACCTCTCATGTCTTAGTTTAATCTAATGTAAAAGGAAGAAACTAGCAATGTCCTGCTATTGTGATAATTGCACAAAAAAGGGTCTATGCATCCAGTACTTGCCATAGCAGCCTTGAAATGCTTGCCCCCAGTAGATATCCTGTTATCTCTTCCATATCTACTCATATTCTCTGGCAGCCTTCCTTTCTGGAGGATGCCATCTTGGCGGTGAGAATTTGAACCTCCTCCATAGATTTCTTCCCTTCCCCATTGTTGAGACATGGAAGCCTGGCGCAGTTCTAGCTTCAAAATAGCTTAATGACATTGAAGAATGAGCCACTCAACAGTGTTGGTGATGACAGAAGGCACAGCACCACAACTGACCATTCCCACACATTAATGAAAACCAAACCTGCAATCATTCTGTCTTCAGAAATCTATTTCAGGAGACTTTCTAAAGAAAGGATATAATTTCACCAGTATCAACAAGACTCAGTTGTTGAGTAACTAGAAAGAAAATCCCTGCAAAACGTGTGGGACTCACACACCCTGCAAAGAACAGATACATCACCCTGTGCTTTTAATGTATCGGGCATATTTCCCAGAACACTACAAAATTTTAGCAGACGATAATAGATATATTGTGCCAATGTTATAAAGAGTTAGTTGTTATATTTCAACTGCCAATTAAAAGTAAAGATGTTAATTGGTGGTGTTTGAAGCTCTGTATGCTTCATTTTCTGGTCACTATCATGTACATTTTTATAAAGAACTCCTCTTTGTAGATTCATAGCCAAGTCTGTATGGTGTCAGAATGAGACAGATATTTACAAATTTGTGACTAAGAAAGGTTCTGAATATTTGCCAATGCTTTAATACCTGGAGTCTGCAATGAGTTCCATGACAGAGTCAAAGACCCGTGCAGGAGTCATCAATACAGTCTGTTGACCCAGAAGGATTATTCTTCTTGTTCCACTGAGCACAAGGTCATCAAGAAGATTCTCACCAGAGGGAAACGGGAAGGGTCTGAAGGTTACACGTGGTCACTGAAGAATAGACTGAGGAGTTCTCATGAGGCCACTATCAATGCTGTTAACAACCCCGGGCAAAATGAAATTGCAAACAAATAAAACGGCCAGAAGTGCAGGCATGCCACTGAGACAGAAGGGGCAACTCTGTCTCAATTAGACAGAATTCTCAATAAGAGTTTGTGCTGTTCTAATCCATAGGACTTTAGTATTGAGATTTCAAGAGTTATCTTTGGTATGCGAATGAATGTGGGTATGCACATGTAGACACAAACACTCTAAGAGGTGGGCAGAAGGTATCAGATCCACTGGAGGTAGCTGTCAATCAAGAGACAAAGGTTCTGGGGTCAGAATTCAGAGCACACTGTTAGCCACTGAGGCATTTCACCAGGTCCTGGCTAGTAGAGGAGGATGAACGGGAGAGGGTATCATGTAGCCTTACCTCCACACCAACTAATTAAGAAGATGACTGTTGCATGTGGCTAGTTAGCTTATATACAGATAAGAGATTCAGAGGCCTCCCTCAGGATTGTGGGCATTAACCAGAGATCATATTATTCACATATTCAAATGGGAAGCTTTTTATTAATTTTTCTTTATTCTTGAGAAATTCGTACCTGTATACCATAAACACAATCCTATCTGCCACCCATTGGCACATCCAACCCTATCAGACCTCCAGAAGCTCCTGCCAACATTCATGCCTCCTTGGTTATTTCGTTGTTGCTGTTGCTTGTTTTGATAACGTTTTTAAGTCCAATAATTGTTACTTTTACTTATATGTGAGTGAGCCTGGGACTATTCACTGGCATATAGAAATCTAAATGCAGCCAAACAGTAAAAATAATCATGATAAAATTTAAAAAAAGAAATAAAGAAATGGTTGTTCTTCTCTCACTAGTTATTAGCTTCCAATATTTCCTCAGTAGGAATGGGGTCTAGACATCACCTCCCTGAATCCACTGATTGTCAAACAAGAGACTTTTAATTATATTTCTCAGGCAGTTGCCAATTTATTTATTTTTTTATAGGATAGAGTAAATCTACTTAAAATCAATGAGAAAATTATTGACCCAAGCTTTCACTCTGCTTACATGTCCAAAGTATATCCAAGCCACCTAGAGAACACTGATATTTTTAATGGACTTACTTTGTCTTACTTTGACTTGAAAAGGGTAGAGAAACTTTTCTCTCTGTGCTCAGGCTTCCTCTGTCCCCAATGTCTACTTAGTGACATTTGTGCTCTCTTCGGATTCTGTGGGTTTGTTCTTACAGCTAGAAGCCACTTTAATAATCATCTCTTAGTAAATTTTTAACTTATTTTTATTTTAATATGGATTTGTGTTGAGGTTGACAGGTACAGGGCTGTGTGTGGCTGAGTCCTGCTGCCCATGAAGTGCCCAGGAGTGGGTGTCTTATTCCCTGGAGTTGAAATCACAGGTGCTTGTGAGCTGCTTGAAGGAGGAGCTGGAAATCAAACTCTGAGAAACAGTACATGATCACTAAGGAATGAATAACATCATCAAAATGGAAGATGATTCCCTAATTTTGACTCTGCTGCAAAAAAGTGATTAATTTCCCATCAATAATCATTAGCAGTAATCAAGCCTTTTGTGATCTGTAACCACCTTGGTCCTGTGTGTGCCTGATGTAGTGGCTGGCTGATGTCTTTGCAGTGGGCAGATGAAACTTCGAGTCAGGCTGGTGGAAAAGACTGACCTCAAGTCATTGCGAGTCAATGAACTTGTTCTAAATCTCAAATGATGTGTGAAAGATGCTGATTCTAGGCAGGAGACTGTTTCTTTTTTCTGAGCTCCATGGGGAATAATTGATAAAATGTACATATTTCTATACATATAGCAATGCTCTGCTGTTACATTTCATGACCTGAATATATACATATGTATGAATATATACATATATATGAATATACACATGTATACATATATACACATATAAATATATGTATATGTGTGTGTATATATGTGTGTGTGCACACACATGTATGTATAGTGAGGGAGTTGACTATATAATCCTTTTTGGTATTATATATTATTAGTTTTGTTTAATATTATTTTAATTTTAAATTTAAGATTTTCTTTTAACTGCCAAACTTTTGCAAAGCAATTGTTCATTGGTAATGAGTAAAAAACTTGGTTCATCACATTTTCTGCAATAACTCAGTGTCCTGAAATTTGATAGCCTTACCAATTTGAAGGGATGTAGAGGTCTCTTCCATTTTAATTTATAATTCCTCTGACTGAAAGTCACAAGGGATACCCTTTCTTATATTTACTAATCATCTATACATTTCTTAGCATGATACTTGCCTAAGTCTAACATTTAGATATGGCTGTGCTTTCACAATGTGTTAATTCGTTATTTATTGACACCTTTATCAACTGTGCTCATCATATGGTTTATATATGTGACATGTGTCAACTGTGTCATAATCTAGACACAATCTTTTAAAAAAGGTTTGCTCAGCCTCTGTGGTCTTCTGGGGTTCTGGGCAACACCTCCCTTATTCCAGTCCACTCATGTGTTTACAGTGTCCACTCCCTGAGGCACCAGAACATCCCCAAATCCTCAGGCTTTCTGACCATTTACCTCACAAGGCCAGCGATTTTCACCCAAAAGCACAAGGCAAGTCAAACAGAATAAATGTCTTACTACCACAAAGCAAGTCAACTTTCTACTCTACAGTGACTCCAACTTCATGAAACCCGTTCTATTTTTTTGGTCTTCTTTTACAAAAATGCCCACTTTCATGTCTCAGTCATTGCATAAGTTTGTCATACGCCTGCCTACAAATATCAAAGACCCTAGCGCTATTTTTAGGAAAGGAACCTACTTATGACTCTCATGCAATGTACATGTAGTGCAGAGCTCAACCATGTGATGAAGAGACTGTGGCCTCTAAGCATTTATCTATGCTGTACTTAGAATAAAGGTGGTGGCAAAACTACTTCATCCCTAAGCTCTCAGTTCATAGTCTGAGCCTGGAACCATAAGAAAATAAATACCGCAAAAGCGCCTATTAAATCTAATTTCTAGAAGTTGTGACATCAGCTTTACTACCTACACGAAAAATTAGTATTTAAACAGGTCTTGGCTAACAGTCTGTGCTTCAGTTAGGTACATAGTATGGGGAGGAGGAGGTTGTTACATAGACCCCTGAGAAGTTTCTGTAGTAAGAAATTCCTGAAGAGTTTATTTCTGAATTTTCACAAATTCCCCAATAACTGTCCTTCACCTGAGCAAGGAGATGAGTTTTTGAGTGCGTGTTGACTTCTTGAATGATGGATCACTTCCTTTTGTGTTCTGTAGATGACATCCACCACTTTGGAGCTTTGAAGGCACAGATACGATGCCCAGGTGCAACTTGATTATAGTCTGACACAGAGCTGTTCTTTGTGCCCGAGAACCTGGAAGAATGTTTTGTTGCTTTGAAAGGGGGCAGAATTTACTGAGGTGTGAATTCATATGGGGAGCTGTTAATTTGGTCTAACACGGCAGCAAAGAAGGCGGCTAATTTTTTTCCCTCTCCATATTTTCATTTTTATCAAAACTCTCCAAAAAATTAAGATTGCTTAAAAATACCTGTTTTGTTTTTGCTTCAATTCTCTGGAGTCTACCTATTAACCAAATAATCAGTCTTTAGATATGAGGTTTGAAGAGAAGGGCAGAGGCAGGGAGGGGAGCAGAGAAAAATGTAGAGAAAAATAAAAAATAAAAAAAAATGCACCTAGGTTATTAAAGCATCTTAAATGCAAAAAAAGAAAAAGAAAATTCATTACATTTTGCCTTTTGACTCCTCAGTCTTCACACAATTTTCTGAATTTAAAGATTATTCTTACTGTTGATTTCATGTTTTACAAAACTGAATCTGGACAGCATTTGTTCTCTTTCTTCAACTTTTTCTATTATTGTGTGTGAAAAAAATTACCCAACACGAAGAAGTGCTTATACTAACACTCACACGCATACAGCACACTTAGTATGCTGTTTCTGCCTTCACTGTGTTATTTCACAATCTCTCCTGTCTCTCTTCTCTCTCGTCTTCCCATTCGCCTCTTCTTCTTCCTCTCTCCACCTTCTCTCGTTGCTGCTCCTTATGGTTATGAGTCCTCTTTTTTATTTTGGATCTACGTTTATTCCTGAAAATACATTAAAACTGAGCATCCAAACCCAATTAACTGCTGCTGTGGGCTCAGACGAAGCTGCAGGCACCCTAGGCACCATCTCTGCCTAATACGCATTTCGTACTTTTCAGATTTCAGTGGCAAGGAAGACTCAGTCTGTGTTTTTCATTCTTTGAGGTCAAGGGCATGCAGAGCTCAACGCAAGCCAACCCGGTGTTCCCGACATCTCTAAGCACATTGTGTTTCCAAGACACCTTACTTTCCAGGTTTTCTTCCAGGCCCATGTGTCACTAAGTGGCTTCTGGCCTGCCGTTAAAAAGTGAGGAGTTGGAGATGAGGGTAGGTTTATCGGAAGTGTGTCTTCATTAAACTACTACGTCATCCGCTACTGAACCGTATCAGAAGCCTGCACGTCTCTTTCATTCACTTGTGCGTTATCTTGATGGCCTTTGCTCGTGACATCTGTTAGCTCGGAGTTGAAATTGGAGCCAGAATCCACACCAGGTCTCCCTGCGGCAGCTTCCATGGTGCTCCTCTTGAGGCTTCTCTCATAGTCTTTCACCCCCACCATGATGGACACGTTTGCATCGCACATCTTTACAATCGTCAGCATCTTTCCGGGCTTTGCTTTTCTCTTGTGCTTTCAGTGATAGTACACAGCTGGCACCCGGTAAAAGCTTTTCCTTGTTTGAGATGCTTCTTGTTCTCCGTGACTCTCCTCCCTATTTTCACTAGTTTTCTCTCTCTGTGCCTGTCCTCCTCCTTCTACAAAGCCACATGTGTGGAAGAGACTTGTGTCCTCATCCTCCAATAAAGATTCTCCCCAAAGGAAAAAGTAAATTTTCTATACAAGTTTTCTGTGCTTAGTCCAGCTTACAACTTAAACATGCTCTTTAAAAATATCAGCAGAAAAATGAATTTATATTATCATCTGGTATTCAATGGGATGAAAGCATACATAACTTACATTTGGATACCATCTAATATTATTTTATAGTATAATTTTTTATAAAATATTATATTATGATTTATGTACAATTGTTATGTCACTATAGAATACTTGTAAATTCAGCAATTATTGTTATTAATAGAAAATTAATCAAGGTTCTCACAACCAAAAATTGTGTATGTCCTTAGAACATTTCTCCAGTTTTCTTTTTACTAAAATCACTTCTGTGAGTGCTGAAATCTGTCAGTTTTTAGTGTCAAGAGACCACTGTGAAGGGATGGCATTTGCTTCCACAAACACACGTGACCTTGTAACAGACACTCACAGAGTCCTCACAGCTTGAAGAGTTGGTCCTGCTTCTGTACTTTTATATTCTTCCATAATCCACAAAACTCTTTGTCTGAATTTTAATATGTGTATTGTATCACTTTAGTTATTTTTGCCATGTGTTTGTAAATCAGAGAAATAAATGCGGTGTAACCTTAGAGTTCCAGTAATGGTCAGAACTGGCTAATTAATAAAGACTCAAGAAGTTCACGTATTAAACAACAAAGACCAAATTTTTTATATAGAGATATAAAATAAATTTTAGAGGGCAAGAAAGTGCAGGTTTTAAAATGTGTTAAGGAATGTGATGTTTGAAGAAAAGCAAACATAGGGTTCCAATAACAAGGGAAATGAACACATGTACTTCCCATTCTCCATGTGGTAACTGTTTCCTGTGCCTTCCTGTGCTGTTCCAAAGTAAGGTGACTTAGAGTTCACACTCTCTCTGTGCCAGTGTCTTTCTGGTTTTTAATCATCTATCCATTCTGTCTCCTGGCCGGTGAGACACATCTGTTACTATGTTGCATGCACTTCTTACCTCACAAGAATGTCATTGGAAGAAAAATGAGATTACAGCCGTGAAATTCTCCCTGCGCAGCAAAAGGAATACATTATGCGAATGTACCTTACTTACAGTGAGTACCCATTAGAAGGACAAGTCTACTTTATCTGAGAAGGATGAAGACACAGAACTGGGAGGTGGGCTCCTGATGTTTCACTTAGGCAAGCATTAAATAAAGTTGTCAAAAACTCTTTTCCTTTACATATGAAATATGTTAGAAACTCAGAATTCCCCCCTCCCTTTTGGCATAAAGGGCCTCTAATCTCATTTTCCTCCTTCTGGGTACTGACTTATTGTGTGTTAATACAGAGATTTTCATTTGCTAAGTGTTTTACAAGCATTTATTAGTGAAGCCTTCTTCATTATACACAGCATTTTATTCAATAAATGTCAACAAACTTTAACCATAAGATGGTTGAGGAAGAAAGTTGCTCCACATCCTGCTTGGCATTGTGCTGTCAGAGCAAAGTAGCTTAGTTATTTCAGGCCACACAGTGGGAGGCAGAGCTGAAATTAGAACTCCGGCTTGCAGCTTTCAGACTCTGGAGTGCTGGCACCCTGCTGAGGAATTCTCACGCTTTGCAACTTCTGCTTTTCTGGTGATATTGAGACATATTCCAGTGATGGGTCAGACAAATTAAACATGAACCTGGTGATTATGTTTTTATTTTTTCTTGAATGAAAAAACTCATAAGAGTTCTAGTGTTCCTTAGAACTTTATTTCAAAATTAGTAGCATAAATAATTGCAGCAAATGTGACAAGAAGATTTGAAACTATTAAAAGTAAAATTTTTAGAGTGTATACATAAAGTAGAAATCTGTTTGCATTTTAAATTTCATGTATTTTTTTTTAAATTTAACTGACCTAAGTCACATGGCTATTGCATGCTCAATTCTGTAAAGTAGATGGATTCTTCTGATATTTTTCTGAAATATTTAGCTTTAGAATCTTTTTTATTCATCAAATTATATTTAACATCAATTGTGATCAGCAAAAAAATTTATGTAATAGTTAATATTGAGAACATGTGATCTATTTGTGAGAATCAAAGACAGAAACCACTTAGGCCTCAGGATGATATGATCAGTGATCAGTCCTTTGGTCAATTTGCAAACTGCTACAGTTATTTTTTTCTAAAACATAGATACATATACACTCATGTTTTTTTTTCCTTTTAGAAAATATGAATATGAGTGCATGTGTGTGTGAGTGCATGTGTGTGAGTGCATGTGTGTGAGTGCATGTGTGTGAGTACATGTGTGTGAGTGCATGTGTGTGAGTGCATTTGTGTTAGTGCATTTGTGTGAGTGCATGTGTGTGTGAGTGCATGTGTGTGAGTGCATGTGTGTGTGAGTGCATGTGTGTGAGTGCATGTGTGTGAGTGCATGTGTGTGAGTGCATGTGGTGTAGGAGGTCTTTCTGCTTACTGTTGCTTTTATTGGTTAATGAATAAAGAACTAGCTTGGCCTGTAGCATGGGAGGAGGAAGGCGGAGTCAGAGAGAAGCCATGGAGCCGCTGGAGATAGACACTGAAACTTTGCTGGTAAAGCCACGACCTCACGGTGATGCACAGATTGATGGAGGTGGGGTAAATTAAAACGTAAGAGTTAGTCAATAAGAAGCTAGAGCTAGTGGGACAAGCAGTGATTTAATTAATGCACTTCCTGTGTGATTATTCTGGGTCTAAGCTAGCCAGGTGGCCAGGAAGAACAAGTGACTTTCTCTGCCAACATGCATGTGTGTGTAGCTGCATGTGTGTGTGAGTAAGTGTATGTGCCTGTGATTGCATGTATGTGTGAGTGCATGGAGTGCATGTGAGTATATGTGCTTCAGAGTGCATGGAGATCATGGGAGCGCATGGAGTGCATGTGAGTGCATGGAGTGCATGTGAGTATATGTGCTTGAGAGTGCATGGAGATCATGGGAGTGCATGGAGTGCATGTGAGTGCATGGAGTACATGTGAATGCATATGAATGCATATGAGTGCATGGAGTGCATGAAGTATGTGAAGTGCATGAAGTACATGGAGTGCATATGAGTTCATGGAGTGCATGAAGTGAATGTGAGTACATGTGAGTGCATGGAGTACCTGTGAGTGCATGGAGTGCCTGTGAGTGCATGGAGTGCCTGTGAGTACATGGAGTACATGTGAATGCATGGAGTGCTTGTGAGTGCATGGAGTACTTATGAGTGCATAGAGTACATGTGAGTGCATGGAATGCCTGTGAGTAAATAGAGTGCATCTGAGTACATGGAGTGCATGTGAGTGCATGGAGTGCCTGTGAGTGCATGGAGTACATGTGAGTGCATAGAGTACATGGCGTGCATGGAGTACATATGAGTACATGTGAGTGCATGGAGTACATGTGAGTGCGTAGAGTACATGGAGTGCATGGAGTACATGTGAGTGCATATGAGTGCGTGGAGTGCATGCAAGTTTATGTGAGTGCATCCGAGTGCATGTGCCTATGAGTGCATGTTTCAGTGAGTCCATGTGCATGTCAGTGTGCATGCCTGTAGCAAGCAGAAGAGGAGAAGTTGGGATTCTTAGAGCTGGATTTGCTGATCATTGTAATTCTCATGGGGCCCTGGGGCCCTGCTATGTCAACAAGAGCTCTCAATGGCCAAGCCAATGCTCCAGCCTTTATAATACACTGAAATTACACCAATAAAAATTTCAGAGAGAGATCCTTAGACTAGAGAGAGACTAAGCCGTTAGAGCCTACTCATGTCATCAGCATTTCCGTTGGTGAGGGCCATCTCCCTTTTTTCCTTAGAAAACCTTTAATAGCCATGAAAAAATCTAACATTTACTAACCCTATTTTAGAAATTATTCATGCTACAAAAATTCCAAGAATGTTGTTTAAAATTAAATTTTTGGAAAACTAACGAGAGGATTGGTAAGATGGCTCAGTGGGTAAAGAGCTTAACCTACAGGCCTGAATATCTAAGTTAGGCATGTTTGTTGTCTGCCTACAATCCTATTGTCTGAGAGGCAATGACAGGAATCCTTGAACAAGATGACTAGCAAGCTTAGCAGAATCATCAAGATCTTTCTTCAGTGAGTGGTGCTGACAGGATATATGAAGTGGGGATCAAGAAAAACACCTAAAAAAATACAAGTGCACATAGTCCCACATGCACAGCTGTGCCCACAGCCTACAATCATACAGATACCATATATACACATGCACACATGATACAAACCCTAGCCAGGAAAATATGTCTCTCATCTTACCTTTCCTAGGCTGGAATACTCTCTAGTATCTAACAGGTCTCTCAGTCAAGCTCTCCTTAATCACCATGACTTGCCACGCCTACGCCGGCACCTGTGTGACAGAATGTCCCTATGGTAGGAGTCAGCGTCGGGTGAGGGGTGAGAGCTTCTCGGAGCGATGCCCCCAGCAGTTTCTTGGCCAGTCAACAGACCAACGCTGTCTGACTAAGCCTTCTCATCGATCAATGAGTTCCTAGCCACACTTTATTTGGTTTATTCTTTACCTGTTATGGCTAATGCAGAATCCCTGTGCTAGGAACTTCATGCCTCTGCTCAGAAGGATGCTTTTGATGGAACATTGAGTTCAGAGAAATTCA
>LOEQ01013232.1:0-15037 GCA_001685075.1 Bramus lutescens | reverse complement strand
AAAGAAAGAAAGAAAGAAAGAAAGAAAGAAAGAAAGAGAAAGGAAGGAAGAAAACTAGGCATACTAGGTCAAGCATCTGTGCATTGGACTTGGCCCAAGAAGCCTCTGATTGTTTACATACACTCTAGCTTTCTTCATGTCAAGGAATTTAGTGCTTAAGAACCAAGAATTCCAAAGTTTCTTAATATGTAAATAGTGTGTACTTAGACCAAGGCAGTATTAGCTTTCAATAATTTAGTTTTTATATATTCTTACTCAAAGGAGCTTAAAATACATCTCAGACCACATGCCATTAATTTTCCTGGCATTTTTTTAAAAGAAAGAGGCAAAAAAATCATTCTGTTAGTATTATCTTTCTTATATATTTACATTGAAAGAACTCTGTAAATCTTTAGGAAGCTGCTATGCCAACCTTCAGACTGTTTATACCTTAAGAATTCCTAGTATGCTCAACTTTACAGATGTCAAATCTATGCATGCTAATGACGAATCAAGTATCCTTAAGAGCCTAAGATTCTAGTGGGAGATGAGGAAGGAGAATTTGGTCTTCCACTGTATGTGGATGATCAAAAAATGCCTAACTGCATCTAGGCTGAGTAATAGCAGCTTAAGGAACACAGACTGTATACCAGATTCATTAGGCCTCTTTGTGCTAACCTATAGCCTCATAGATTCTGATGCATGTGCCAACACTACAGTTGCTTAACACAGAAAAGGGAGCTTCACTCTGTGGTTGGTTCTTAACAAAGCTTATCTTCTGTATAGGACCATGTATTCAATTTGTAGGGCTACAGCAACGTATACAACTTATGGATCAATGCATCAAACATTAAATTATTAAATGTGTAACACCCTCTTCCACTGATTAATATGCCATTGTAGTAGCCTGTGGGACCAGATTCAAGTTTGGAATTCTTGTAATAGGCAGGACTCTAATTATAGACAATGTTATGGGATGAATTGTGTACACTTCAAATTCATATGATAAAGTTATATTCCCCTCATGTTCCTCAAAATGTCATCACTTGGGGCAAAGGGTGCTGGTTAAATTTCTGCTACTATAACAAGATATCTGAGAGAGACAACTCATAAAGAAAACAGGTTTATTTTTGGCACATAGTTATGGCCATTTCAGCCCATGATCATTATAGGTCCCACACTTTGACCTTGTGGGAAGGTAGTAAATTGTTGTGCATGTGTAGTCAGTGAATGCTTGTTTGTTTCCCGGCTTCCCAGACCCAAAATAATCACACAGAAACTATGTTAATTGCAACACTGCTTGATCAATGACTCTAGCATATTCCTAGTTAGCTCTTACATCTTAAATAAACCCATTCCTATTATTTTGTATTTACCACAAGGCTCATGGTTCACCGGTAAGGTTCCAGTGTCTGTCTCCTTCGGCAGCTACATGGTGTCTCCTAGAATCTGTCTACTCTCTCTCTCCATCTCTGTTTGGATTTTCCCACCTTACTGTAGTCTGCCCTGCTAGTAGGCCAAAGCAGCTTTATTCATTAACCAATGGTAACAAAACACATGCACAGCATACAGAGGGGGATCCCACATAACAAATGCACATGGCAGAGCCAAACCACTTCCTTCATGGACCAGGGATCACAAATACCAAGAAAGGGATAATGTGTGCCATTATCCCCTCCAATGGCACACATTGACTGACCTAACATTTCCCAGTAGGCTCCTTTTCTTAAGATTCTGTTTCTTTCCTGGGGTACCATCCTTGGGACTGAACCTTTAAAACATAAACCTGTGGCAGGGGAAGGGATGTCACAGGACGGATCATACAACAGGTCTTTTAACAAAGGCATCAAGATGAGACACCGAGAGAGAAAGCTAATCCACTATAGGTGCATCAGTACAAGAGGAGGATGTTTGGGCAGAAGCTGACACAGTGGAAAGACAACATGAAGTCACCCAGAAAAGTGAGGCCTTTCAAACCACAGAGAGAGTAGACTCGAGAGAAGTGAGCCGTGCTAACATCTTGACCTTGGCTTTTTAGTCCTCAGAACTGTAAGAAAATAATATTTGCCGTTTAACCCACCCAATGTGTGTTGTTTTGTTTCTGCGTTCTTAACAAACTAATGTACCCTACAAATATCTGTCCCCATCTCAGGTACCTGTAAACATGGCAAATGTCTGTAGTATGATGAATGTAATGAATAATGGGATTCAGCACAGCTCACCTGAAAGTTGGGAATATTATTTTGGGTTTTGTTAGTGACCCCAAGTAATCATATTATAAGTTCAACACCAGGTGAACTGTTGCTGTGCTGAAGAGAGGAAGCCAGGTGGGAAGGAAAGCAAGGGGCCCTAAGACACTGTGGCACAGTGCCTGGATTGAAATCAAAAGGAATGAACTCTTGAGCCTCACCTCCACAGAGAACTAAATTCTGCCAGCAGCCTGAGTGAGTCTGCAAATAGATTCTTCTTATAGTCTCCATACAAGCCTAGTCCCGGCAACACCTTGGCTTTGGGCTGACAGGAACTCATTTAAGGCTTTGGACTCTGACCTCTAGTATAGTGAGATAATAGTAAATGGATGCCCTTGTTATTTCCTGAGTTTGTGGACCATTCCTGTGCTGTATTAGAGACTGTTTCCCTGTGGTTGGGGGTTTAGTTAAGAAGAGGGTTGTCTTGTTGCTTCTTGTTGGCTTGGTCTAATGGCTGGCTGTGCCATAGTTAGCAAGTTTATAGGTTCAAAACCCGACAGAGCTCCTACATAAAATACATTAAGAAACTGTTGTAATGGAGATTTCATGTTTTTTTTCCCTTTTAAAATCAGAGGAATAGTATAATGAAAAAAAGAATTTTGGTTCTTTTAAAGCAAAAGTTGGATGTAAAGTGCAACAGATTTAATGGAGCAATACCAGATGGGAATGCATTAAAATAGCCCTAGCGCAAGGTAAGGAGGAATCAAGTGTGGTTAATAATAATGGCACTGTGTAAAAAGCATGCCTGGAGAAAGTGTGTGAGCTTGAATTGCAATAGTGTCTCTTTGGGGAAACGCTTTGTATGCAGTTAATGATACAAAACAAAGAATCATGAATCAACATGAATAGAAAAAGATCTTTTGTTATGAGGATAATTGAAAACATAATAATAGATTTGTAAGAGGATGGGGTGAAGAGGGATAAGGCAAAGACCATGGAGGACTATGACAGATCAAGGTGCAGAATAATAAAAGTACAGGGACAAAGAGATGGAAGTAGAGAGGAGCCTTCTCAGAAGAGAAAGGTTTTGAGATGGTCCCTGGTGAGCAGGACTGAACGCAAGAAAGATTGGAACCAGGATTCCACTTTCCTTCCTTGAGCTACCTCTCTACTGAACTTCTTGCTAGTGCTTTGGCTCCTGACTCAATGGTGGCTTACATGGATTAATGACTTTGTCTGGAATCTCCGTATCTCCAAGCATGTTCCTGTTTGCTGACGTGGCTCTTCATACTCCTAAGCTCACTGTTTCTGGTCTTTCCTTACTTTTGTTTATATCCCATCAGGATAGATGGAGATCCAAAAATTGTGGGTTTTTTCCTACCATGTCCAGTAGACTTCAGCAACCAGAGTAAAGATGAGGGAAAAAAAAGCCTGAGAGTTTGTGGTCATGAATATTATTTCAAAAAATTAAAAAAAAATCTTTCCAGTGTACAAAAGCACTATTCCACAGCATGTGTGTATGTGACATGTATTGTGATGAATATGTGAGTGAGTACAGGCACATACCTGCCATGCTGCCCATATAGCCATATGACAACTTTGAAGAGTGTGTTTTCTACTCCCATCATGCTGAGGCAGGGTCTCTTGGTTGCTATGCTATTCATCCCAGACTATCTGTCCTTCAACTTCTGGCTGGGTCTCCTATTTCCACCTCCTTTTTAACCACAGGAACACTGAGGTTATAGATTTGTTCTACCACATCTGTCTTCTTTTTTCTCTTATTGAAAATAGATTCTTTTCTCATATAGTATATTCTGATTATAGTTTCCCCTTCCTCTACTCCTCCCATTTCCTCCATACTTCCTCTCCTCTCTGGATGCACTCCCTTTCTCTGTCTCTCTCAGAGACCCACTTGTTCTCACAGCCAGGAGGCTCATAAAGATACTAAGCTGATATCGATAATATGCATTCAGACGACCTGGTACAGACACATGTAGGCTCTGTGGTTGCTGCTTTAGTATCTGAGAGTTCATATACGCCTTACTTAGTTGATTCATAAGACTTTGTTTTTCTAGTGTCCTCTATCCCCCCGACACATTTTTTCAGCTTCTTGTTTCACAGGATTCCCTGAGCTCTGAGGTAAGGAATTTGATGAAGACCTCCAGTTTAGACTTTGTTTTTGCATAATGTCTGCCTGTGGGTCTCTGCATCTATTCCCATCGGCTGCCAACTAAAGATCCTCTGATGATGACTGGATAAGGCCTGGGCCTATGAGTATAGCAGAATATCTTTAGGAATCATTTTGTTGATTTTTGTTAGACCAGTCACATTTGGTTTTACTCTAGGTCTTTAGGCTAGCTCTTCTCTGGTTATTGGTTACCTAAGCAGTGTCAGATATAAGTTCCTTCTCATAGAGTGGAATTCAAATCATATATTGGTCAGCTACTCACAAAAGTTCTGTACCACCATTAGGGACCAAACTCAGGCCATCAGTGCCTTCATCTACTAAGTCATCCTGCAAGCCCATCAACACTCTCCTTGTGAAAACCGACTCTTCACAAAAATTAAAATAATATTTTTGATAACTAAATAATCCAACCAGAGTCTTGCCATTTTGTAAGACTAATTTAGAAGAGATTTGAAGAATACCAAATATGAAGATGAAGTTTGAATGCTTTATTTGGAAAATGCAGACCAAGAGTTCATGGAGATTTGTCATTACATGTCTTGCTTATCTCTGTTCAGAATGTGATAAGTAATTCCCATGTAGTTCATCTGACAGGGCAGGAAAAAAAGCAGCATGTGAGCATGTGATCGGAGGTGATGGAGATTATGTATAAGTTATGAAGGTTCCTATGACCAAGATGTTAGTCACATGCAGTGGAGAGTAAACAGACTACAGACATTTATTGAGTTTTCACTCTTCTCTGGGTCTTGAGTGTTGACAAGAATACAAGGTCCCTACCTTCAATAGATGTCCATTTTCGGAACTGAAAAGACAAAATCAAATATAAAACTAAATGCAGAAATCATTACAGTTGCTATTGTCAGTGCATGTTGCTTTTATCTGTCTTCCAAATTTCTTTTTCTCTCAAATTTCTTTGAATGCTGCATATTTTCATATTCACCACACTGAAAGTTTTCCACAATTTTAAACCTTGGCTCATAATTGGACCTTAGGTAGATGTTAACCACTTAATAGTTAAACTCTATTATTTCTTGATTTAGGTGTAATCAACTCAGAGGCCTGAGATTTATTTGACTAAGGAGCATCTCTGCCTCCAATTTGAATGAGCCTCTTCCATCTACCCTTTACCTAGAATGATCTTAAAGGTTAAAAGACTCAACCCCATTCATCATCTTTCAAAAGCTACTCATCAACCAAGATTATGGTATTAATATTTTAACGAGGGTCTCTAGCTTTCATTTATTTCATCAGTCCCTTTCCGCCATTCTCCTTCATACTTCTCTAGCCCTGCTGCAGTGGAAATATTAAAAACTTACTCAGGATATAGAATTTAGGCATCCATTAGACTTGGATTCAGGCCAGGCTCTGAGATGTTCCAGTTGCAGTAGGTCATCCAGACCTACTTTTTTTTCTCTTCTTTTCTTTTTTTTTGGGGGGGCTTGGGTTATATTTTGTCCTCCCCAAGGAGGATACAGTATTACCTAATTTATTTGATTTTCACAAGGAGCATATAAGAGATGTGTGTCAGCTTAATAATTAAGAACTTCATATATTGGCTTTAACACATAGCATGCTAGATGCTAGCTATTATAATTACTTAGTGCCTGGTATACCCTATCTCTAATATTTGTCTATGTATACATAAAATAAACTTCAATTATTTCTTTAAAAACAAGCAAAGAGGGTTAGAGATATGGATTAGTGGTTAACAGCACTGGCTGGTGCCAGAGGACTCAGGTTTGATTTCCACCCCCAAGATAGTGACTCACAACTCCAGTTGTAATTCCAGTCCTAGGGTAACTGACAACCTCTTCTGGGCTCCATGAACAGCAGATACCCATGTAGTGCATAGACACAGATGTAGAGAAAACATCTATAGAAATAAAAAACTAAATGCTTTAGATTTATCACATATATAACCTTCTCTGACCAATTTCCCTTGACTTATAAGAGCTAAGTTTTTCTGAATTTCTTAGAAAAGAATTTAATCCTAGGTACACTGTATCATGCTTATATAACTTATGGAAAATACAATTCTAATAAACTCCCAGTTTCATTTGCATTATCAGGGCAAAAGTACGTATCCTATAAGTTTTTGATTAATTTAAAATTTGCAGTTACTGATAAAATATTTTCTTCCAATACGCAAAGGTATTGTCATTTCCATCTTTCCTCCCTATTTTATTATTTTTCTACTTCAATATTAATAGTCATAGAATTAGTCTGTATCCTATTAGTATAACAAAACAACTGAGTTGGATTAAACTTACAAAGAGAAAAGGTTTAGGTAGCTCATGGTGTTTGGAGGCTGCAAGTCTGAACAGCATTATGGAGACTCATTGAGATATCTATCCCAGCTGCATCACCTGCTGGTGTTATTGAGATGAGTGCTTGCTTGAGAGAGGAAATCATGCCCATATGACGAAATGAGAAAGAGTAAGGAAGCTTGTATCTCTTCTTCTAAAGACTAACACTAGCTCATAGTAAGACTCTGTCTCTTAAAGGGTTGCTACCTCTCAGCATCATCTTATTGAAGAGCATACTCTCAGCATATGCCCCTTACAGCAGGATCAGGGGATTTCATGTCCAAATCATATCAGACACTGTTCCTTCCAAATGGCACATTTATTGTTGGCCTCCTTAAGCCTTTCTTGGATGCTCCTATCATAAACACTAATCATTGAACTATTCCTTGTATATTGATTTTGGAAACAGGAAGACCATTGTCTGTGACTGACAGAAATTAAGCACAAATACCTTTTGTCTTTATTCATCAAATAAATAAGGTATATAAAATGGAATCTAAGTTGTATGCAAAGAGAGACATCTTGGAAAAGGATATAAATTCTCTCAAGTGATAGGAGATTTTCCTTGTAATGAAAACTATGGAAAACCTACATAGTAATGAGCAGGAAAAAATTAAAATATGTAGCTTAATATCATTAAGTTTAGTTCTGTAAAAATGTACAAAATATACATTGACATTTATCTTTAAATAATAGTTGACATAATTAAGTAATACAGAATCCTCTCCTAACACTTCTGTATATCATCTTCAGTTCTATCATCCTACAATCTTGCAAATGTGTCCTTAATAAAATTATCCTGACAAACCCCAAATCTGTGCACAATCATGTGATTTGAATAATGTTATCTGAATGAGTGCATCAGAAGATGAAAAGAATTGATATTAGTGACTTGGTAGATTTTTAATAATCGTTAGAGTGCTTACATGCTCTTCTTAGCTTTCCTAATAGCAGCTAATGATTGGTCTCAGACTCATTTCCATTTGCCTTTCTGTCCCTAAGCACAGTTGCCCTAAAAAGCTCTTGTTCTTTGGGCTTCAAAAATTATATTGAAGTATTTCTTTCATTGATAAGACATGATATATTTCAGCTTCTTCACCAGATATTAAGGTGTGTTCTTAATAACCTGTCAGATTTAGAAGCACCATATTAGTGACTGAATGCTTTAAAATTGCTCTTTAATCTACAACCCTATGAAAGTTTTAGATTTCCCTCAAAAATCTTTGCCAACCATTTGGACCAGGCTGAATGAATTCTTGAATGAGGTGCCTCATTGTTTCCTGTTTTGCACACACACACTCCAGAAAGAGATGAATCCCCAAGAAGAGTGACCCTTGCGCCCAGAATGAAGCTCAGGCAAATAAACAGTAAACTCGGTAACTGAGCTTCCTTATGCTGGTTTGCCGGTGGCCATCTAAGAGTGGGCTGCATATGGTCAGAAGAGGAAAATCCCAAGGAGAGGGAGACCCTGACAGCCAATCAAATCATTGTGAACTGGAATAGCTCCGAGAAACTTGGAGAGAGAAATGCCATAAAAATGCATCAAGTTAATTTCACGCTTTCCCACCTTCAACTTTTGCACAAATTAAATTTAATGCTCTTCAGCCTGAGTGGTCTGCATGCAAAATGGTATCACATGGTTGGGACTGATGGAGATAAAGGGGGCTTAGCATTACTTATAAAATGGTAAGAAAATGTTTGTTCTGTGATTATGAGTAATTTCATAGTAATTAAAATACACCCCCTCCTCTCCTTAAATGAACTGAAAGCTTGAATTAAATTTAATTAAAAATTAAAATTAGAACAGTTACTTTGTTTCTACAAAATACCAAGTTAAGGTGACCAACTAACTCAGCATCATGGTTTTAATACCCACACAGAAATGAAGAGTTTTATTGTGTAGCCTCTAGATCTCTCTCTTGTTTTAATGGGCTAGAAACCAAATATGGTTTTTTGGTGACCATATTATATAAATGTTCGAATAAAACCAAAATGCCTTGCCTTTCTTCTTATAGTCCTGCTCCGAATTTTACCTTTGACCTTCCAGGGATCCACAAAGAAGGCTCTTTTTCTTCTGGAATGAAGAGCTGAAACAAATCCTAGAAACTAGAAAGGTAACGATGGGTTGGGACAGAGAATCAATCTTTGTCAATGTAAGACTCAGTTTACAATTCCTTCTGTTCATAATACTCCTGCAATACTCACTTCTATTCTACTTTGTAATGTGGTTATATTTGGGGTCTGCAGCATGGAAGTCCCTACCTGATGGCTCCAAGGAAGAGTGTGCTTCTCTGGTGCCTCCTGTTCGATCCACCGATCTTTTGATGGTAAAGAATGCCATATAAGAACAATGTTGCACATTTGTACCGGATGCTTCATTGGGTGTGACTTAATTTGATTTAACATTTCAGAAGATGCAAAAGGAACAAGGAATCTTTTCTTATTTGGTTTCACTGGCAGACAAGACACAAGGACATTGGAGATGCATTGGACTGTCGTAGTCAACAGCTACCCTCCAACCTCACCAGCAAAAATGACTCTTGCAAAAGGAAGAACACAGACAAGCCCGTAGACTGCACTATGGGAAGGTAGAAAGAGTTTATCTAACTCAAATTAAACTGAGTCTTATTTCCTGGATAATGCCTGAAGATGCCTTAATCATTGTTCTTCACCCTAGCATATCTGAAGAGTATGGCACACGTGACCAAGATTCCATCTCTTCAGTAGTAATTACAGTGAACATGTATACTTTTGCCTTGGACTCAGCATTTGCAGAATTTTTTCCTCTAGTCAAAATAAAATATCGTTGAAAAATATTTTATTTGTCACTAGATTTCATTATTTTTTTCTTTCTTCTAAACATCTCTTTAAAACCCTGAAATCAAGGAAACGCCTATGCTTCTCTTTTGTGGGATCCAGCTACACTCTTCTGAACCCCTCAGTCTCTAGGAGCCCTCCTTCCTGTATCTATTCTATTCTTTCCCAGTTCTCCCCTCCAGCTCAAGGATGGATGACCTCTTTAGCATTACAGTTGCTTAGGTGCCTCTGTGAACATTTTACATCTACTCCAGGTGTGTATGTTATCCCCTAAAGGACCAGAAACCCTTTCATCTGTGTTTATCTAATTGCACCGTGATGACAGCTCACATTTGTTTTTCATGGTGGATTGTGATGCCCTTAGCAGTATGACTGTGTCTTTGTTAACTCTGTATCCCTTATGTCCTACCTAGTACCTTGGCATCCGAGTGTTTGATAAATGAACGAATCAAGATCAGGATAAAAGTGGGCAAGTAGAGTGCAACATAAGAGAAATAGAGTGATCACATAAAAGGCTGTCAGCTGTCCTACTGTTCCACTTCACTTCCCCTGGGGCAGATCGCTGACACTGTATCAACATGGACAACATGAGGTAACTTTGAACCAAAGCTGAAACTGGTCAACATGATTCCCTAAGCAAGCAGACTCATTGATCTGATCGACTCTGGCTAAGCAATGTTGGTTTTCTTGTACTTGTGTGATAAATGACCAGTGAGTTTTGGAAATTGTAGGTGTGCTTGTGATATGATAATACTCAGAAAATAGTTATATCGTGAGTTATAAATTGTGACCTATTCACAAATTATTAGGTCTTGCATGTTTTTTACTTGAACTGCAATCTACTCAGCTACTTGATTCACAAATTGGCACCACTGACTATAAACATCTAAAGCTGTAAGCCCAAGCTGGCTGTAAGTTTCAAACATCTCCCAACTGATCCAGGGTAAGAATGAATACAGATAAAATGCCCAGTCACCTGGGGTAGGGGTGGGTAGGAACTTGTATCTAAAGATACATTCCATGACTTAATTTCTGATATCAAGATCCTATCTCAAAACTCAAGAAATATGAAAATCAAGACAATTTGACTCCTCATCAAAGTAATTGTACCAATGGGAACAGCTTAGACAAAAGTCATGACAAGAAATTAAAAGAACAATTTTAACCATATTCAAAAATTTTAAGGAAATCTTTAAAAATTAATAATTACCTGAAATAGCTTTAAAAGGACTGGAAATAAAATCCTGAGTGAAATCTAAGAAAACTAACAGTTGAGTGAAATAAGGGCAATCCAGAATACAAAAATAAAATTCAAAAAGAGACTGAAATATTGAAGAAAAACTCAAACTGAAATGAACCTAGAAATCAAAAATTTGATAAATCTAATAAAATGCTCAGTGGGAATCCAATACTTTTAGAAAATGTATGAGTGGAACATGGAGGATACATGGAAAGATTAAATCTATTAACTATGGACTTATAAGAAAGGGAAGAATTTTCAATCAAAAATGTCAAAAGATATTTTCAATAAGGTTATAGAAGAAAATTTCCAAATCTAGGCAACAAAATATTCTTGTAGGTATAAGGGGCACACAGAACACCAACTATACAGGTGATAAAAGAAAGTGTTTCATGCAATATTATAAACACAAGTGTAAAAAACAAAGAAAGTTCACTGAAAACAACAAGAAGGTCCAAGTCACATACAAAGTTAGGTCTTTCACAGCAACACTGACTTTTCAATAGAAACTTACAAAGTCAGAAGGGGAGTCAACTTACACTACCATCCACAGAAAATTTTCATGTTGTGATTGAAAGTGATAAAAAACAGTTTGTGATTAAAAACAAGTTAGGGAAACTTATGGACCCTTGGATATTTCTACAGAACATGCTGGAAGGAACACTTTGGACTGAAGACAAAGTTTCCAAGAGGCTATAGTCAAAAAGAATGAGTGATGCTAGGGCAATTGTTATTTAAAGTAGAACTAAGAAAAAAACACAACATCAAGAAAATGAGAATTATTAGTATACATCTGTCAACAATAGATTGAATACTAAAAGTCCCAATTCCTCCATGAAGTGACAAACATTAGCTTGTTGGATTAGAGAATATTATTCATCTTCCTGCTGTCTACAAGGAATACACATTACCTTCCAGAAGAGACACTAGGGATAGGAAAGGGGTATTTCAAGCAAGTGAGATGAAGGAATCACTATTCTGTTATTGACAAAATGGACCAAATGAAAACAAATTAAAGAAGGTGAAGAACATAATTTTGATCAACATAACACTCCATCAAGAGACTATTGCAATTCTGAATCTATACATGCCAAACTCAGGTGTACTTAGTTTCCTAAAATAAACAGTGCTAGGCCTTAAGTTATAGAGTAACCCCTAAGTAGTAATAATAGTTTACTTCAGTAGTCCACTCTCAACAATGGAAGGATATCCAGACAAAAATAAGGAGCTAGAAATATAATATCATAGATCAAATGGACCCAACAGATATCCACAGAGATATCTAGTCTGTGCACTACAAAACATTTCTTTCAGAAGTCTGTGAACATTTCTCTAAAATATACCACATATTAGGACATTAAAATACATTTCAACAAATATAGGAAAATTGAAGTAACTCTTTGTATTCTATTGAATGATATTAGAATAAAGGTAGAAATGAATACAAAAAGAAATTACCCAAACTGAACAACCACACAGAGATTAAACAACACACTATTGGATGATGGACACATCACTGAAAAAAATAAGAAGAAACAAAGCAGTTACTAGAGCTTTATGAAAAGGAAAGCACAGCATATCCCACACAGAGACACAATAAAAGTAGTTGTAAGAAGGAAGTTTATAGCTTTGAGTTCTTCTATGAAAAAGGTAAGAAAGAACTCAAATAAATGATTCAATGATGCACCTTAAAAGTGTAAGACACAAACAATAAACCAAATCTAAAACAAGTAGATGGAAAGAAATAATTAAAATAAAAGTCAAAATTAATAACATGAAAACATACAAACAAAAATCAATGAGAGTGAGTTGGTTCTTTAGCAAGATCAGCAAGACTGACAAGTCTTAGTCAATTTCACCAGAGAGAGAGAGAGAGAGAGAGAGAGAGAGAGAGATTTTTAAAATTACAGATGAACAGGGAAACACCATGATGCAAATCAAAGAAATTCTGAGAAATCATAAAGTCAGATTTTAAAAATATATCCATCAAATTGAAAAACCTAAAAAAGGGTGGATTTCTAGATGCATCTGACCCATCATAATTAAGTCAAGCCAAGATCATTAATTTAAGCAAATCTATAATAAGCATGAAGATTAAAATGATACTTTTAGAAATCTCACAACTATTAAAGTCCCCATACAGATAAATTTATAGCATTCTATCAGACCTTAGAGTATCAATAACCAATGCTTCCAAAATTTATTCCATAAAACAGAAATAGAAAAAAATGCTTCTATTTCCTTCTACAAAGCTAATGCTTCTCTAATCCAGAAACCAGATAGACACAACAAAAAGAACACTATAGGGTAGTTTCTATGATGAACATAGATGAAAATTTCCCAACAAAATATTTTCAAACAGAACATAAGAGTACATAAAAAGATGGTTTACCATAATCATGTTTTTTTTTATTCTAGGAATTCAGGGTCAGTTCAGCATATGCAAACCAAATTTTAATAAATCATCTGAGTAGATTTAAAGACAGAAGCTACACAATCATTTCAATATGCTGAGAAAAATTCTTTGAGAAAATAAAAAAAATGTTCTTAAAGAAATAGGGATAGAGGGAACATAATAAAAGCTATATATGACAAGCTTGTAGCCAACATAATGCAAAATGGTAGAAATTCAAAGCAATTCTATTTAAATCATAAAAAAGAAGAATTTCCACTCTTTCCATAACTATTCAAAGTATTTGAAGTCCTGGCTAAAGGACTAAGACAAGAACAGGAAATAAATGGACACAAACAGGAAAATAACAAGTCATAGTCTGTGGATAATATGATTCTGTGTATCAGAGACCCTAATGATTCAATCAAACAACATCTAGAACTGATAAACATGTTCATAAATGAGGCAGTATATAAAATTACCATGCAAAACCATCCCACTGAAATCAGGAACAAGATAAGGTTTTCCATTCTCTCCATATCTATTCAATATAGTTCTTGAGGTTCTCACAAGAGCAATAAGGCAACAAAAAGAGATCAAAGGGATACAAATTGGAAAAGAAGAAGCCAAACTCTCACTATTTGCTGATGATATGATAGTATACATTTGTGACCCCAAAAACTCTACCAGGGAACTCCTACAACTCATAAACACCTTCAGTAATGTAGCAGAATACAAGAATAGCTGTAAAAAAAAGTCAGTAGCTCTCCTTTATAAGGAGAATAAACAGGCTGAGAAAGAAATATCATCCTTCACAATAGCCACAAATAACATAAAGTATCTTGGAGGTAACTCTAAGTAGATAAGTGAAAGGCCTGTATGACAAGAAGTTTAAATATTCGAAGAAAGAAACTGAAGAGGACACCAGAAAATGGAAAGACCTCACATAATCTTGAGTAAGTAAAATTAACATAGTAAAAACGGCAATCTTATTAAAAAGCAATATACAGAGCCAATGCAAGGTCCATCAAAATCCCAGCAAAATTCTTCACAGATCTTGAAAGAACATTACCCAACTTCATATGGAAAAACTAAAAGCCCAGGATAGCCGAAACAATTCTGTACAATAAAGCAAGTTCTGGAGGCATCACCATCCCTGACTTCAAACTGTACTATAAATCTACAGTAATGAAAACAACCTGGTATTGGCATAAAACCAGACAGGAGCACCAAAGGAATATAATTGAAGATCTGGTTATCAATCCACACCCCTCGAACACTTTATTTTTGATAAAGGAGCAAAAAGTATAAAATGGAAAAAAAGAAAGCATATTTAACAAATGGTGCTGGCATAACTGGATAACAACATGTAGAAGAATGAAAATAGACCCATATCTATCCATGCATAAAACTCAAGTCCAAAGGGATCAAAGGCCTCCACATGAAACCAGCCACACTAAACCTCATAGAAGAAAAAGTGGTAACTACACTTGAATGTATTGGCACAGTTCTGGAGGCATCACCATCCCTGACTTCAAACTCTACTATTTTGTATTGGCCACTTCCTAAATATAACCCCAGTAGCACAGACACTGAGAGCAACAATTAATAAATGGAACCTCCTGAGACTGAGAGGCAAAGGACATGGTAACCGAGACAAAACGGCAGCCTAAAAAATGGGAAAAGATCTTCACCAAGGATTCTGCAGGGGCTTCTCTCCCCGGCTACTACCTCCTCTCTCTTCCTATCCCATCCCAGCTTGCACCCAGGCTCTACTTCCCTTCTCAGGGGCCAGAAGATCCCCCAGCTTAGCCTGTTTGGGGGCTGGGATGGGGTGGTGAGTGCAACTAGGTGGGAGTTCCTTTGCTTCAATAAGCCTGCAGGCAGCAAGCTACCCTTTTGTCTGCAAGGTCCCTGGCCAGCAAG
>LOEQ01013231.1:12293-22354 GCA_001685075.1 Bramus lutescens | reverse complement strand
ATCCTACCAATCCAAGAGCATGGGAGATCCTTCCATTTTCTGGTATCTTCTTCAATTTCTTTCTTCAAAGCCTTAAAGTTCCTGTCAAATAGATCTTTCACTTCCTTGGTTAGTGTTAACCCAAGACACTTTATGCTATTTGTGGCTATCTTGAAAGGTGAGGTTTCTCTAATTTCCCCTTCACTTCTTTATCCTATGTGTATAGGAGGGCTACTGATTTTTTTTTTTAGTTGATCTTGTACCCTGCCACATCACTGAAGGTATTTATCAGCTGTAGGAGTTCTCTGGTAGAGTTTTTGGGATTACTTATGTATACTATCATATTATCTACAAATAATGAAAGTTAAACTTTTTTCCTTTCCAACTTGAATCCCCTTGATCTCCTTATGTTGTTTTATTGCTATTGCTAAAACTTCAAGAACTATGTTGAAGAGATATGGTGAGAGTGAACAGCCTTGTTTTGTTCTTGATTTTAGTGGAATCGCTTTGAGTTTCCTCTGAGTTCTACATCCAGACCATCCTCAAAACTATTGAAGGAGATTACCAAGTCTCACAGAATATTCCAGTCAGGTCTTAACCATAATCCTAAATTTTCTCTAGTTCCCCATAAGATTATCAACACCCCCACTCAGCATGTAGTAGTCTGGATAAACCATGCCCTCATTTCCAAAAAAATGGATTATGAATATTTTTCTTTGTTTAGAGTGTTAGTTAAAAAGTTATTATGGATAATGGTCAGGCAGAAAGCTAAACAAAGGAGATTAGAGTCATATTTTTTATTTAAAAAAGGGGGGAGTGCTGTGGGACAATGGTCTTGTACTCTATAAAGATTTGTCATTTGTTCTTACTTGATTTTTAAAATGCTGTTTGGTCAGCAGCCAGAGAGGAACTATAGGTGAGATGACCAGAACAAGAGAATTCTGGGAAGAGGAAAGGCTCAGTCTGTAGTTGTCACCCAAACACAGAGGACACAAGATGAGAATACTTCACTGATAAATGGTTCCAAGCCATGTGACTAACATAGATAAGAATTATGGGATAATGTAAATTGTAAGAATTAGTTAATAAGAAAGCTTAAGCTACTAGGCCAACCATTTTATAATTAATGTAGATCTCTGTGTATTTTTTGAGGATTGAATGGCTGTGGGATTGGGCAAAACTAAAATTTCTGTCAACATATCCCAATTATTAAAACCCCAGGGAATATCAACTGCCCTCTCATTATCAAGTGAACACTACTCTCTATTAAATAGGAAAGCCTGTTTTTGAGTTCTGATGGTGTTCCTAAACCATCATTTTGGGTAACTTTGTCCTCAGGCCAGTTATTTTAACCTTTTTTTCTATGATTTTTTAAAAAAATCACAAACCTGGAATTGCTATAGTAATATAATATTATTGGTAGGTGTAGCTAATCACCAACCCCAATACAAGAGATTAGTCTTAGTAACATAAAACTAGTGTTTTATACTTAGCTCATTGGCCACTAATCCTCTTATCTTCATCTCTAATAATATAATGAGAGCAACAGGCATTTGATTTTATTTGTTATGATAGACAATTGAGTTAATATATCTACATGTTTATGAGTGCTTAAAATGTAAACTCCAGAAATATTGTTACGTTACTATTTTGACACTACACAAAGGCACTCAGTTTAAATTTAAAATGTATCTCGGGCACATAGCTATAGCTTAGAATATGTGTATGGCTTATGTTTCCTGAATCACGTATTACAATGTGAGCATTTCTATCAGAAGATTTGACTGCTAGGATCTAAAGGAAAATTCTAGAAGAATCATTCTTATTATCTACAAAATAGAGTGGAAATGATGGGGCAAAGTACTGGAAATTAACAGAAGTTGGTAAGAGTATATCTGCATGTTCTCTCAGCTTCATCTAGGCTCATTTTCCTGTGGGTGGGTGTATATTTTTTAAAGAACTTAAAAGTATTTTATTTTGACATAATGACTTTGACTCTTTGGGAATTTTCCTATGAATATCCATAATTCTTTAAAATTTCTTTTAAGTCCATGAGAGATTGCCATTAGGATATTTATAGGTATTGTATTATCTCTATAAATCAGTTTATTTGCATAATTTGGACATTTTTGTAATACCAATGCTACTAATTAATGAACATTGGACCTTTTATACAGATTTTTCTGTCTTTCTCAATTTTTGTCAGTATTTATAATTTTAATTGAAGAGATTTTTCTACTTTGTTTAAATTTATTCCATTGTTACATGTTTGTAAACACACAATTAGAGCTAATTTCCTCGTTTCTGTTTCATGTATTTATATATTTTTAGGTAGCAATGCTACTTTTCTTTTCCTTTATTTATTTTTTTTTGTTGTTGTTGTTGTTGCAGGGGTGTGATGGTTTTGTGCACCTGATTTTGTTTGATTAATTCATTACTTGCAATTTTTTTATTTTTTTGTAAGGGAGATTTGAGACACTACTCTTCATGAATTCCAGTCTACTATAAACATTTGTAATTTGATTCACTTTCGAATGCATATGCCTTATTATTTCTTCTTGCCTATCTGTTCAGATAAAAACGTATAGCTCCATGTGAAGTAACTGTTGCATGAGGGCATTATTGCTTTGATCTAAATCTTGAAGAGAAAACTTCCAAATTTCCCAAATTTAATGTAATTGTAAATTCTGGTTCAATATAAAACATTATTATCATGTTGTGGTATGGTTTTTGTCCCTAAATTTCTTTAGTATTTATTTCATGAAGCATTGCTGATTTTCACTGGATATATTCTCTGCCTCAATTGAGATAACAATATCCTCTGTGTACATTCTGTTTATATGGCACATCACATTTATTGATTTTTATATATTAAGCCATTCTTGCTTCTCTGGGATAAATAACATTTAGTCATGATGAAAAGTCTTTTGAATTTACTGTTGGATTTGGCTTTCTAGCTTTTTTGTTGAAGAATCTATACTTGTCTAAGTTGATCAAGGTATCAAAGAAATAGACTAGCATTGTATGTGTGTGTCCTCTTATTACCATGACAGGGCCATGCTTACCTTGTTCCTTCCATTATTTTATTGTTGCTAATAATACAGTTACTACTACTCAATCTTCTAAAAAGCCTATCAGTCCTATTATTTTCAATGTTTTTTTGTTTGTTTGTTTTAGAATTTAGCAAAAAGTCATTGAGTCATACAACTTTCTGCAAAGAAAAAAATCAATCACATTATTGTTTCAATATATCTAAAAACAACATGATTCAGTTGTGGTATATTATGTGCATAGGATTGGTTTTTATTTTATTTTTTCTAGAGTATCAGATTTGTGTCATGCTTCCAGTTAATACTAAGGTGAGTGGCACCTGAGTGTTTAGCCACACAAACCTTCAGATGCAAAAGAATAGATGATCTTTAAGCCTTATTGCAAGGCTAGAATCTACGTGTTCTAAAGCTCAGATCTGTTCTTTGGGTGAGAATTCTCCATTTGTTGCTGGAGTTGATCTTGGCTATGTTTAGCTATGTCCAATAAACCTAGCCTTTAATTGATACTGGAAAACTATTTTCCACGGAATCTAATACAAAGCCTTGAAAGTTTTCATGCCCTCTTCTAGGTGGTAGAATTTCACTGTAGGAAACATGGACTTTTTCCAACACTTGTTTTCACCATGGCAAGCCTTGTACTAGGTTATAAGTTTAAAGCTAAACTCATTTTTCACCTTCATTAAATTGAGCTGCTTGGATTGCAGTACACAGTGTATTCAAGAAAACATTTCCTTCATTACTTCTTTTTGGTTTGCTCTATTGAAAGAAAAGTCTATGACTGCTAAGCTTATTTTGTTAGATCTTATTCAGCTTATCTTAACCTAATTCATTGGATGGTCTCTTATAAAATCTTAGCTGCCATATTATTCTACATTCCAGAAAAATAATTCCATACTACCAATTTAATAGTGATATACTACACAGAATACAGATAAGGCAATTCCTGTAATTCCAGATAACTGAATGTACCATCCAGTGACATCCTAATGTAGAAAGATTTGTAAAGATTTTACAATCCTCAATTCTGTGATGATTATCAGACAAGAATATGTTTCAAATCTCTTTTTTTCCTTTGTGGAAACAGGATCTCATGAAATCTAAGGTTGCCTTATCTCATCTTATAGTTGATGATGACTGGAATCATTCCTCTTCTTGCCTCTATCCCAGAAGTGCTGTGTTTATAGACATACATCACAACTTCCAGCTTGAAATGCTGCAAAAGTGATCACTAAGCAACTGTCAATAACCAGAGTCTAGTCCACGTTTAATATCTCTTAGTCTCCACTCTTTATGGTCTAATCATCATTTGTCTTGATTTTGTTTGTGGTATTTGATACTAATAGCTGTTTTTAATTTTTAGACTAATTTATTTTACTTTATATGTATGGATGTTTGCTGACATGCACATATATGAATCATGTCCATGCCTAGCACCTATGGAAGTAAAAAGGGGAATTTAATATGATTCCCAGAAACTTTAGTTATAGATGGTTATAAGCACCATTTGGCTGTTGGGAAGAAATCAAACTTCAGTTCTTTGCAAGAGCAACAAATGCTCTTAACTGTTAAGCCTCATCTCCAATTTCTAGTCTTTAATTTTGGAAACTAAATCCTTGCTATTCCTTGCTATGTTTTATACTACATTTTAGTTCTTCCGACATCCTTGTTCTTCCTCTTCAATCTGCTTGTGGTGTTTCAGTTAACATCAACCTCAAAAATACCTTTTTAAAAAGTCAATTAAAATGTTTTATTATATTTTCTAATTTGTCCTACTAATTGTAGGTATCAGCTGCATGCTGATGTCACTCTGAAACCACGGAAATAGCTTCTGGCTTGAGCACTAGCATTGTGTTTTGTCTTATTTCCTACATTTCCCAGAGAGATAATCAGATTTTATCAAAATCAATCAATCTCCACTCTCACTAAAAAAAAAAGACACACACATACATAAATGAGTGCTTTTTTCTTTGTTCCATTTTTTTCTTTACCAAGAACAGATAGTTATTTATAATTATCTACTTCAAATATTATTACTAACTCACCAATTCAGGTTTCTTGTACTTCCTACATAATACAGTGCAAACTAATCCCTGTGTCCAGAAGAACACATTCTTTGTTTGTATTTTATCTCTAAGAACACTCATCTAAACTGTTATACTAAGTCACTGGTTCTCTTACCTGTTACCACTTTTACCACCATGTCTTATTAATACATTTTCCATAAACACACACTTCCTTTGTATCAATTAAAAATCTTAGATTATCTTCACTTACAAGAGCTTTCAAAAATATTTAGCATATGTACATGCACCTTCTTCATAATTCCTGCTTGCCTTCTCTGGCATATTCTTCATCTCCCCCGCTGTGTAATGATGTCTTCCTAAGTTACATCTCCTTGTACAAGGAAGAAGAGAAACCCCTTAAGATACAGGAAGTAAATGAAACTTAAAAGGCTCAGAAAATAAATAAATAAACCTGACAAAACTCAGTGGACTGTAGTCAGTCTTCTGCATCTAAGGGTTCAGACAACCCCATTGACCTCCATTGCAAAAACCCAGGTCAAATCATCTTATTTCAGATTAATTTAATTTCATCTTACTTCTACACTTTTCAATTATTGCCTCTAAACTTTTCACTTTCGTCCTAAGAGAATAGTTCAATGAAACAATGCAGTCCATATTATCATTTATAGCATGTGGTGCTTCTTCAAATTACTGAAACCCAGTAAGTTGGTCCTTAACGTTGATGCTAGTTCATATATTGTTGACTAAAGTCTGGAAGATTCAAATGGGCTGTGCGTGATGGTTAGGAATAAATGGCAAGATGCAAGACAGCTATGGTTCAGTATGTATGCAAATTAGTACTTTGGGGGCTGAGGCTAAAGCTGTTGGGGTTTTTGTTTTATTTTTAGGTCAGACTTGTCTAAATAATTAGACCATGTGTCACAAAACAAACAAACAAACAAATGACAGACAAAAGACAGAGATATACAAGTTGTTGTATCTCAGGAAAACCCAGGAGAAAATAAAGAGTTTGAGCACAAAATTGGTATCACATAAGTCATAGAATTCATTATCTTCAAGGATGTGATCAGGCTAGTGCTTATTTATTGTCTAAGACTGGGAGGTCAGAAGAGATACCAGAAAACATGGTTCGACCAAAACAATTGAATGACTATCAAATGACAAAATAGAATATACTAAATAGTTAAAGGGTTCGGTTTATTCAAAAAATGCCTGGAGAATACAGGTTTGCTGTTCAACACCAGGAGTCATTGTCAAAGTCGTGATTAATGCAAAACTCTTGATATAGAATAATTCAGTTGATTATCAACTCTAGCTGATTTATTTGTCTTAATATCAGGTACAATTAAGACCATGCCAGACATGTATATTCACATTTAAATGCATATTAAAAGACAAGCAAAATTATACTGGTTATGTGAATGCAAATTAGGTCATGTCTGTGTCAAAGGGGTCACATTTATGCTTACGCTGTTTTCTCTTTGTCCCAAAATTTTAATTTTAGTAAGGATTAAATAACATTTCTTTATGATTTGAAGAATGAAGAAAAGTTAAGGTTTCTATTTATGCCTCTTTAGCTTTGCTAATTAGTCACAATTTATCTTTGCATATACTAGATATATTAAAAATTAATATTTCTGAATGTTGTTTTTCTTCTTTTGTATAAGGTATAAAAAGAAATGACTTGCTGACTTTAAACAATCAATAAAGCCTTATTTTGAAAGAATAAGTTTTTTTCTTTGAACTATGCTTCAAATTTAATGGTTGTTTAAAAAGAGCAGGCCCACTTTGTCTTCTCATCACCCAGCATGGTTTGGTTAACAAAATATTGTTTAGTATTATAACATTTTTCATCCTTATATTAGAAAATTCCTAAAAATACTTTCTGGTATTTTCATAAAAATGTATAATCAGGATATTTTAGGGAAATTTTTTATGTGAATATTTCAGAATTTTTTTTCAGACATGGTTTCATTTACAGCTTTGAAGCCTGTTCTGGAACTAGCTCTTGTAGACCAGGCTGGCCTTAAACTCATAGAGATCCTCCTGCCTCTGCCTCCCGAGTGCTGGGATTAAAGGCATGACCTACCACTGTGCGGTCTCAGAAAATATTTTTTCAGCATTCAAATCCCATGCATTTCTGTGATGCATGCAAGTGAATTTAGATGATATGTTTGATGAAGTGTGTATACTAAGATGCCTAGCACCCCAAACTAAGGATACGGAGATACTTTAGAATATTGTATAGTTACTCTAATTATCTAGACTAATAATAAAGAAAAAATACAAAATCAAACACATTGATATGGTGTTCTCAAAACGCATTTCTGCTGAAGCTACTGTGCATAATATCACATTTTAGATTGATTTTTGTTAGTTTTAAGATGTGTGCTTGTTTGTATGTGTCTTTGTATGTCTATATACACGAGTACAGGTTTCCTTTGTACCTAAGAAAGGGCATCAGACCCAATTCAGCTGGAGTTACAAGTGGGTGTGAATCATTTGAACTGGGCACTGGGAACCAAGTTGGGTCCTCTAGCACTACAGTATGGTCTCTGATCCACTGAACCATTTCATTAGTCCCCCTACTACTGAATTTTCAACTGGTCATAGTTATTTACATAGAAGGTATCATTATATTCGTTTGACAGAGAAAGATTTTTGCACTTTACATGATTTCCTGTTCAAGGTCACCCACCTAAAGGCTAAAAGGAACATGCTTTGGGGGTGTGGCATGACTTGAACCTGCTTTAGAATAAATGATCTTAACCAGGAGATTGCATCACCTCTCGATAGTTGCTTTTGTCTCTGCAGAACAAATGGAAGAGAGCAGAGCAAAGCAATAAATTTTCAAATCAGGTTTGGAACTAAACTTCCTTGAATACAGCACTATAACAGTATGATAAATAATTGTAACGTAGTAACTTTATGTTCTCCTGGTATGCCATGGCCTAAGGAAGTGAGTCCTGTTCCACTTTGACTAAAGGTCAGAGAGTTTGAGTTTATTCTTACTCTCTCAAAGATATGGACAGCAGATGTGGTTACAAACAAGAGATCCTGTGCTAGGGTGTGGTTAGTTAGTATTTTGAGTATAGTGGTGGATCCACTCCACCTTGACCAAAGGTCGTAGAATTAAAGTTTATCACGTTAATGAAGTTTGTCACTTCCCTTTCCAATTTTGGAGTGATGTATATAAGCATGTAAAAAATGAATGTGAGCATATTCAGTATTCACTGAATTGCCTTAATGATACTATCCTATGTCTCAGCATTTCTTTTGTATCTCTATCTATTCTGCCTAACATTTCTAAAACATATGCCCCACCCTGGAATGGGATCCCATTGAGGCTGGATCCTGAAAGATGTGTTCCCAATGTGTGGTAACAGCAGTGGTACTCCATTTAGTAATTATTTTTTAAGTCTTTAAATACTAAAAACATGAATTCCATAGTATAATCAATCAGGATACCAATTATGTAATATACTTCACCTTAAGTGAAACCTATAGTAATTGCCAGGTTTTTCAACTTAGTTTCTTTGATAAGGAATTGTGGACAATGACAACAGCCAGTAATTAATATTTACTACACAACAACACTGAATTAACACCGTCAGTTATGAATCATTTCATCTTTAAAACAGCACCAAAACCATGATATAAATGGTTCTGTATATAGATTTATTTCTCTATATATCTGTATTGCATCTTTTCTATCAAAATATGACTATACTACATATTATAATACTGTGTTTATTTGCATAAATTCAGATTAATCTATTATGTTCAAACACTTTATTACTCAGAAGTATTCTACAGGATCCAACTATTTCTTTTCCAAAACTAAAGTTGAAATATGTTGCCTTTATTGTTGTATGGTAGCAAAATTGTTCCTGGATAATTCTAGAGATATTATGTTGATTCACTGCTCATAATATCCACATTATGAAATCAGACTAGGTGTCTATGAACAGATGATTGAAGAAAGAAAATGTGGTATATTTGCACAATAGTTTTTTATCTAGGCACAAAGCAGAACAAAATTTGGCTGTTTGTAGGAAAATGGATACACCTGGGGGTCATTATATTAATCAAAACAAGAAGACTCAAAAGGCAAATGCCATTTTATATAGATATCCATAAAATCACATATGTAAAAGAGACATACAAGATGAGTCAGTATCTTTTAATGTATGTGATTCACGAGAAAAGAGAGAAATAAAGGAAAGGGTAGAATGAAAGTGGCTAAGGAATAATTATATTAAAATGTCTCTATGAAACCCATACCTATGTACAACAGATACCAGCAAAAATTGAATAAAGAAAAACCTCAACTGAGGTTTTTAAAAGCCAAGTGTAGTACACAAAAAGTTTAAACCACTATTTGCACAGCTCCTATGTCAGTGTATGATTTGTTTCATAAAGCATTTGTATGTTCTAGTGGATTTATTGTGGAATGAAACAATGCCTGTTATGGTCAGAATATAGAAAATGAAATACATTCTTGACTGTAACTAGGAAAAAAGAAATACTGGAATGTTTTAGAATAACACTGTAATGACAATTGGAGGTTAACAACTGTTACTGTGTAGACCGGAAGAATTAGTTCTACACATGCTTCACTGTCAAGATATCAGTCTACGCAATGCTTTTTTATTTTTCTCTTTTTATTTGTTGAAAGAATCCGTTTTTTTAAAGGAATATCTGTGCTACTTATTCATTTTAGGCATATAGCATTTACTGAGCAAGCATTAGGGCATGAGTTCTATCTAACAGAACCACGGAATGAAAACAAGCTAAGTGCTGTTCAATTAAGGTGAAAGAAAGCATCTTCAACAAATGGTGCTGGAATAACTGGATGTCAACCTGTAGAAGAATGAAAGTAGATCCATATCTACTACAATGCACAAAACTCAAGTCCAAATGGATTAAAGACCTCAATATTAATCTGACCAAATAGGAAGTAGTCTACAACACATGGGCACAGGAGACCACTTCCTACGTAGAACCC
>LOEQ01013229.1:1848-22356 GCA_001685075.1 Bramus lutescens | reverse complement strand
CCCTCCCTCCCTCTCTCTCCCTCCCTCCTCCCCTCTCTCCCTCTCTCTCTCTTTCTCTCTCCCCCATCACTTCCCTCCTTCCCATCTTCTTTCCACCCTCTACATTTTCCTCCTTTTCTCCCTTATTTCTCCCAACCTCCTAAATACATTCAAGTTTCTGAACTTAATCCAGATCTCTAAGACTAAAGAGCAATTATGTAGCTGTGAAATGTGCCCACTGTGTTTTACTAGTTGCCTTCCAGTAATGGAATTTTTCCTTTTCACAGATAAGTCTGCAGTTGGTTTCCTTCTTATGCATTGTGTTTCAGGCATGTAATCATGAATACTGTCACTGGTGTATTCTACACCTAGCTTCTCAGTTAATGCTAAACAGTTTTGTCATGGTCCAGTCAATGTGGTGGAACCGTCAAAGAAAGAAGAGGAAGAATTTCTAATAGTTTTTAAATCTATTGGTAGAATTTTCAGCATCTCTGTCTATCATTACCCATTGGTTTCCCAGAAGCTCTTTTCAGCCATTGATAGGTCAGTTTGGTTCCTAAAATCCAGCTCATATTTTGGCTCCAAACTTGTAACGTTTATAATTTAATACACTCCCATTAGTCTCCCACTTCAACAACATCTACGTATTAGCACAGCCACTTGGGCTCCCTCATTTAGAAAATGGCTTGTTATCTGTTGTGTGAGGAAGAGTAACTCTTCCAATTTGTGATTCAGAATCTCTTAACTGAGAAAAAGTTTTGACAGTGTGCTATTGCTGTGATTCTAAAGCATTATTGGACAAAGCAAATAAGAGGTGGGTAAGTATTTACCACTGCACAACACAGTCACACAGACAATGAAATGTAGAGCATGGCTGACATCATAAAACAAAAGTTGACCAAGACAATTAATTAAGTGATTTGGCATCATGAATAAATATCCTGAGGTTTGATCGCATGCTAGCTTTACTCCTAAATAAAACTTTCTATATAATTTATTTCTTAATGGTTGTTGAATTTTAAATAGTAATAACAAATATTCAAGATCTGATAACAGTGATTTTCAGACAGAATAGAATTTATTTTTAAATTGATATCATTGACTTTACATTAATTTAGTAAAAATTAATTTACCAGATTATGAACTATTTAATGCTTTAAAAACAAAAAGAGTAATCTGACATAGACTAATTTTATTAAAAGTACCATTATAAATTTATAATGTCTAAGATTTTTATTGTCCACATTTATTCGTAATACAAAGCACTTAACAACATTTTAATGTTTGAAGTAAGGAAACGAGATAGCAAAGGAGGACTAACTAAAGCTTAGACACCATGGCAGCCTACAAGCTCTTTCTACTCATCTGCAGTATGGACAGTTAAACCAAACATTTTCACCTTCCACTTACAATAATGCTTCAAGAAAAAGCGAATTAGAGTTGATGGGAGATTTCGGATTAGTCTTGGATATCAGAGCATGCTTTAAATCACAGTTAAAACTTGTGCTACAAAATCTTATTGACTTGACGAGGTCAGAAATAACAATTTGATGGTGTGCATTTTTACTAAGCAATTTTTTTCAGGCTTCTAATCCTTAAAGACTTTTTACTAAATCAGAAACTATTTTTTCTTGAAACTAAGAAATTGATTATTTCACAGTTTCAGACATCAAAATCTGAAGCAGGTCTTACTAGGTTTATTGCAAGGGGCTGAAATCAAGATGTTGGCAAAATTATGTTCCATCTGGAATCTCTGGAGTTGTTCCATCCTACAAAAGCCACCTGCATTCTTGGCTCCTTGTCTCTTTCCATCTCCAAAGCCAGCCATGTGGCATCCTGAAATCTCTCTCTAAAATTTATAGTGACACTCTTACATCTTTAATTTTAAAGATTAGTATAATTTTATTGAACTTACTGATTTTCACCAGGAGAATTTTTCTATCTGGAGATCATTAACCACATTCTTCAAAATCTCTTTGATGATAAAAATGACTCAACAATGCTGTTGGTGAAGTAGGATGTAGAAACTATTATTTTTTATATTATTGTTAAAAGTAGGGAATTGGGGAAATGGGTCTCCATATTATAGAATATGACAATTTTTGATGACCATAATTTTAGTTTTAAATTTTTTTGTTTTTTATTGATTTTATTGAGCTATATATTTTACTCTGCTTCCCTCCCTGGCTCTCCCTTCCCTTCAACCCTCTCCCATGGTCCCCATGCTTCCAATTTGCTCGGGGGATCTTGTGACATAATTTTAAAGACCACTGAAAATATGTTTCATTTCAGTAGCTATGATGCTTTGGTTAAGATGAAATTTTTCAAAGGAATTGAATTAAATTTTATTTAATAAATTGAGAGGATGAACACTGATAATTTTGTTTTTCTTTTTTCACATTTCTCTGTAAAAACATGTGCTGTTGGTTAGAAAGTTGTATAAATAAACATTGAAAAATCTGAAAGGATTTACATGGAGACAAAATATTTGAGAAGTACAATATTATAAATTATCATCCTGTAATTGACAGTAATGAGTTCATATCTTGGTGAATGCAAATCCAAAACAACCCAGGTAAGATACAAGAGCAAATAAATATTTATTACATGCAGCAGATAAAGAGGGCATGAGATTTATCTTCATATAAATGTTCTCTCCTACGACTTCTTTCAACTAAAAATATATAATCATGTAATACATATATATATATTACCTGAAAATATATGTGATACATAATATATTTATATATGAATATAAATATATTTCATATAATATAAATATGTATTAGAAATTATATATATGAAATTTTATATAAAATATTAATTATAGGTAAAGTATTCTTATATATAAGAAAGTTCTTTCTGAGTGGGTAGATTCTTAAGCATGTTAAATTTAAGATGCACATTACAGAGCATGCTCAATTTAAACTCAGTTCAGTAAGAAAAGATAATTTGCAGGAAAACTCAGCACATTTCTGTTTGTATTAAACCTACAACAAAGGAGTATCTTAGGATAAACTTAATTTGATTTTCCTGATAAGACTTTAGCTGCAGCCAAATGATGGGACAATTGAAAGTTACATTACCATAGAAATATGCCTCTAAACATGCCTCCCTACTTATCTGCCAGCATTAATTTGAACATTTATTCCAAAGAATTGAAATAGGAATCTTGAGGAAATAGCTGAACTACCATGTTTGTTGCATCAACTTTTACTGTCCAGGGTGTTAAAACAACTTGAATTCCAAAGATGGATATGTAGGTAAAGAAAATATAGTGTATAGGTAATGAACTACTGCTGACCATTAGAAAAGAAATCCTGACATGTGTTAAGATGTGAATGAATCGCAAAAGTTTCACGTTAAGTGAAAAAAGCTACATACAACAGAATACTGATTAGATTAGATATATAGCATAGTCTGTCTCATAGAAACGAAAAGAAGAATTTTGATTGAAAGGAGCTAGTTCAGAGTGTCAAATTAATTTGATATATTTTTCATTAGTATGATTACCCCATTTATCAAATTACTTTGAGCAAACTCTTAAATATCTACCTAATTAATTATCAATGTGATCTGAGAATAAGAGACACTGTAGAGGAAGAGGACGAAGTCTATATATACAAAATACTCAGATCTTGTGGTGATAAATGTTAAAAATGGCAGAGCAGAATTTATATGTAAACACTAGAAATATAAAACACAAATGTTTTGTAATCCACCTATAACTTTGAATATCAAAGTTATTTTAATTTAGTTTTATTATCTAATATTTCATTTAATATAGTTTTGGGATTCAACTCAGTCCATCATTCCCCGATTTTCTCTACTTTTTTCCTCTGAATTTCATGTACTCTCACTCTCTGTCCTTTAATTTAATATTTACTGAGTCAATTTAATGCATCCTGCATGTGCATGGGTGTAGGACCATATAATGGAGCCTGGCCAACCACTCAGGGATCATGACCCTGAAGAAAAGTGATTTTCCCTCTCCCAATAAGCATCAAGTGCCAACAGCTCCTCCTGGATCCACACAGAGTTTTTGGATGCTTGATTTTATACATATCTTCTGCTTTCATTTCCAAAGATCCATAAACACATGTGGTTCAATTTTTGAAATCAAATTACAAAAAAATAATTGAAATGAATCATGTGTTCTGGTTCTTTTTTGTCTCCAGGATTGACATCTTCAAGTATGTGATCTATGGCATTGCAGCTGCTTTCTTTGTCTATGGCATTTTACTGATGGTGGAAGGTTTCTTCACAACTGGGGCCATCAAGGATCTCTATGGGGACTTCAAAATCACCACCTGTGGCAGATGTGTGAGCGCCTGGGTATGTAATTTCTCTGCACTCAGTATGAAATGTGGGTTGATTTCTCCAGCACATAGATGTTTGTACTCACCTGCAGATAACTGAAGCATACTTTAATGTAGTAATTTTTCAGTTATTTTTCTTCATACAACCTCAAAATAAAATTTCTAAATTAATAGTGTTTGTTGTGAAATATCAATTTTAAATTCTCAAATCGTATGTGCTGCACAAATTTTATTTGTACATAAGGAAACATTTATTGTTATTTATTTTAAAGAACCTTGGGTTACCACACAAAATAATAGAAAATACTTCCCCTAATCTATAGGCAATGCTTATATATATGCATGGAAGTTTCTGTCTATACTTTTAATTTTTTTTTTACTAAGCTATATATTTGAGGGCAACTATTTCATAAAATTTCTGTTTTTATGAACTCATTACTGTTGGTCTTCAATCTTAATTGATGAGGTGTTTAGTAGTAAACCAGATCAATATTCATAACATAGAATTAATTAAATACAAAGCATGCATGAGAGTAGTAAAATCTCAAATGTGATGTAGTTGAAGGTGGTATGTCATGTTTTATGCAGATTAGTTTCTCCAAAATGAATCAAGGAAGCACCCATCCTTGACTGGCCTTTCTATTTTGTCATGACATACAAGACCATGTGTTTAATTGCAGCCAAATAAGTCATAACATGACAGTTATCAATAATAGGGGATAATTAATTACTTCAGTCTTACAGAAAAAACAAACATACATGTTACCAGCAAGTCTTTATAACAAACAACTTATAACCAATTTATGATGCTAGTAGGTTGAGTTGTAGACATACATTTATGTCTAGGGGAAACATATTGCAATTCCTAACAGGTGATATAGATGTATGTGAGGAAAGCTGTAATTTCAATAATATGACTTTGGGGCTGTTAAAAAGGGATTGCCACCTAAGTTCTTTAGATTGGTAGTATCCAATTTCAGATTCAGAGGAAGTAATATACATGAAGATCTTAGAATGATGCACATTCCATTTTTGGTAACATTAAGACAATTATTCTACAAAAGGCAAGTTTCAGACCTTAATTTAATATCTAGTTTGCAAATTGTGTATAATAAATTCAGTTAATGATGAGCTTCTCTATTATTCAGATAACTTATGATAGTGTCTTGGTGAGACTTAGAAAGTCATTTATCTTCTCTGAGTCAGTGTAGACTTATTTGACAAAAATCAAGATCATCTTTGAAGTTCTGAGTCCATGTTACACAAGTGAAAGGGTAAGAGAATGGGGTCTATAAGCTGATTTCTTATGGCACAGAATGTCCCAGTGACAGCACAGTTGAAATCAAATATGAAGTCTCATTCAGAATAGTAAACTCATCACACAGTAAGAATAATCACAGAGAAAATTCACATCTGTGTACAGATAATTAACCACCTGTCATTCAGTGTCTTAAAAAGAATCTAGAATACCTTTTTTTAAAGTGAAATAATGAGACACACTATTTTTCTACAATAGTAGCAACTGTGTCATCAGTCACTCCTAACACACCAGAAGGTTGGCACAAGAAGCTTCAATGGCTTTGCAGCAGGTAGACAGTCCACAAAGATCTGCCTGCCCACTCCTATAGCACCTGTTCTGGCACCAGGGTTGATCAGAGCTGAGAGAAGCAGAAATTGTGATCTTCAGCACATTATAGAGTGAGGACTGTAACTACCGTGTGAAAAGGACCAACTCCAGGGCCCATGAAGTAGTAACGGTAACAGTGACTCCACTTGATCTTGTAGGCTTGTTTCCTGATGATTATGACAGTATTGAATCAGAAGAGAACAGAAAAATTCTGGTTCTCTCTTCATCTGGAATTATGTTTCTTCTGCTATATCCATGTTGTTGTATAACTAACACCCAGTACATGAGATTGGAGTTGCTGCTAAGCTTCCTATAATTTATAGGGCAGTCTCCATACAAAATAGTTTTCTGATGCAAATTTTAACAGTGCCAAATCTGAGAAAACCTTATTTAGAAAGTTTGGTCTAAAGCCTGTCTCATGCCTAATACTGGCAATTTCTGTTCCTTTACTATGTATCTCTTACAGTCTTTTCTTTTAATTTTAGGAGTTCTAACTTATAGAATTCAATGGCAATAAAAGAGGCTTCCATATCCAGTACACTCACAAGACCTGTCTTTGCCATAGAACAGCACTACTTAATACTGTATACACATTTTGTCACCTGCAGAGTTGATTCAAATAAAGTTATAGTCAGCACCGAAATGGCCTAAGCACCTTTTGCTCTTAAATTTTCCCAGATAATCCTCACATGTGGCCTAGTTTAAAAAAATTATCAAAGCTAAATTTTCTTTATAATGTCTACATGGGGCAAGAACTTGGTCAGTAACATGGTTCAACATTCGTACTTTAAGTCTTAGCTATTTAACTCAGAACCCACTCCACAGTGAACACCTTCAGAAAAATATATTGAAAGCTTCCTGAGGAAAAGAAGAAAAACAGCATAGACAGCCTGTGTCTCAAAGCGTACAGATGACTGTCCCTTGAATTGCAGAGTCTCCTTTAACTTACAAAGCCCTGTTTCATGATACTCTCTCACATTCGCTGTGCCAGGGATAAAACATTGTTCAGGAGACCATTAGTTGCAAATAGTGAAAATGCTGCAATAGCAAGCAGCCTCCTCTCCCCCCAAAGAGTTTTATTATCAGGACCTCTTTACATTTGAAATGTTTTTCAATAATTCCTTAAGACTTGTTTCTGTTTATATAAATGAATTTTGGATAATTTTACCTATACAAATTGTTCAAATTATTTTGATTTATCCCAATATGAAATTAAGTACGCTTCACTTATCCTATATGTACCTCCTTAGTTGAAACACATAGTGCTGGTGGTAAAAATCATAACAATATCATCAATAATAAAAGCAGGTAAGAGTAGGCCAGAGTTTCTTATATGGCATTTCCTTTATTAAAAGTTTCACATGTATCAGCTAATCACATAAATGTGTGTGGGATGTATGAAATCTACTTAGAGTCATTATTTCCACTTTGTAAAGGTGGAATATAGGCCTGAGGAAGATCCTAGCTAATGCTAAAATGACTCTGTTTCTAAACAATATGCCATATGCTCCCTTTTGTGAAATAAATGTGATGTTTAGATATGGTTACAATGAATGTAATCATTGCTTATTAAATGATGGAAGGCTTGGTGGGTAAAGGTGCTTGCCATGCAAACCTGATAACCAGCATTAAATCTCTGGAACACTTGCAATGGTGGGGCAATCAACTCTGTAAAGTTGACCTGTGACCTTTATACACATGATTTAGCATACCTTCACCCACACTCACACACAAACAGGTGAAAATAATATCCACCCCTCTTTTAGTTAAATAAGAGAATAGATCTTTATCTTTTATATTTGATTAAGCTACAAAATAGTGTGCAGTATGGCGGGTTGCACACTGCTGGAGAGACACTGCCATGTCTGTGGTTTGAATATGCTGTGATGCTTAGCAGACTTTTCTAACTTTAGTTGTGAAAGGAATGATGTGACAGGTAGACAAAGCTTTACAAATTGGTCCTCATGAGACAATACAGAGGGATACATCTATTATTGTGCTACATTTTATAAACTCAATGATGGAAAAATTAAAAAAATAAATGCACACAATAAATAACCACTCCTTTTCTCTGGTAGAGACAAGGAAAGAAAATGTTGACTACACACAGCAGTCAATTATTTTATCAAACCTGGAATTATCTATATTTCCACATAGAATATTATTGTAAGGAGCTGCTTGTTGGTTCCTGACTGCTTAGTCCTGAAATAATCACACAGAAACTGTATTAATTAAATCACTGCTTGGCTAATTACATAAGTGTATTGCTTACATCTAGACTTAACCTATCTCCATTATTTGATATTTTACTATAAGGCCGGTGGCCTACTGGTAAGGTGTCTGTCTCTGGTGGTGGCTCCATGGCTCCTCTCCTAATCCTCCTTCTTTCTCCCAGCATTCAGTTTAGTTACCCCCACCTACCTCTATTCCCTGCACAGGCCCAAGACAGTTTCTTTATCAAACAATGGTATTCACAGCGTGTAGTGGGGACTCCCACAACACCTCCCTTTTCTATTTAAGTGAAAAAGAAGGTTTTAACTTTAACATAGTAAAATTACATATAACAAAACAGGCATCAAGCAATGATTACAGTTACAATATTTATATCTACCTTATCTTTTATAATAACTAAGAAAAACTATAAGTATTTCTATTCTTCAACTCCATAAAAGACTACAGAAGGAAATAATATTACCTAAGTAAGCAGGAAGTACATTGTAAGCAACTTCCAAATCTCTAGAATTGACAGAGACATCTTGCTGCCTGGGCAGTCACCCAATGTTTTTCTGTATCATTGGGACATCCATCTTCAGCCTACAGGCCCATAGTATCCAGCAGACTTTTCCATGAAGCAGGAAATTTCAAAGACAGTTCCTCCTGTTGGTAGTTTGTCAGTCTATTTTTTCTGTGTCCTGCAGAATGTCTATAAGACTCTTTAATGAAGCAGGAACCCCAGAGGATCATCTCACCTTAAGGCAAGTTTAGCAGTCATTTCTCTGTGGGTCCTGCATGTCCAGTTCACACAGCAAACCATCAAGCAATCCAGAGAAGAGCTGTTTCTTGCCCAAATGGTTAACAAACTCCATTAGTGGCCTCTTTGATGTCCATCTTCCTCTCAAAGTGGATTGGAGCTTCCAGGAGCATATGTGTCTCACTGTCATGAAAAGTCCTAACTTCTTAAAACATTTTAATTGTCATATTCTGTCATCTTTGAAAAATTTGAAGAACATGAAGAATTTGTATCCATATGAAATACATCCCTATACATCTAGCAAACTTAATTAACCTGACTACAAGCTTGGCTATTATAATTATCTATTAACCTATATTTAATTATACATTACATTTTTAAATGAGCTGTATGAATCAAGAGCAGAAATATACATATAACAAAACTGACTTTAAATTTGTATTCAAAAGGCAAGATCCATACCAATGAAAATCTCTATAGCATACCCCTCTTTAAGTGGAAATAAACATTTAAAAACGATATTTGGGAATATGGGCATAGTTCTCTTAAAACAGCTTCCTGCTTTTCATTGGGCAAAGTAATTTTTTGGGAAGTGTTCAAGCCAACCTTTCAGGGGGTCTCAGTCCATCAAAGCACATTAGCATGGAATGAATCCACAGGTTCTCATCCTCTGTGGAAACAAAAGAAGTAACTCTTTTCCAAAGCAATATATCCTTAGATCCATATTTTAAAATCAAAATACCTTTAGTTTAGTATAACAGTCTATACAATGAAATGTCTCTCTGTACTTAGCTTATTTGCAGTCAAAATTTCAAAGAAAACACAATGTTATACATAATCCAGAATCCATGAATTTCCCATTTTTATGTGGCTAAATTTTCTTTACTCCTTTTAATCTATGACTGTCTGTCCTCTGTCTCTTTAAAGACTTTGTTTTTTAACAATTTACTTCTTTTTATAACTCTTTGTACTCTTTTCTTCTCTCCCCCAAGCCTATATACTTTTATCCTATACTATAACTCATTTAGAGGTTTTTCCATCTGAATTTGACTTTATTGTGTTTTTATAATCATTTTCTGACCAAGACTGCATCCTAAAATGCCAAGTGCTTCTTAAAATCCTAAGCTTTGGCATTGCTAGAGCAAATATGGCACTGCCTGCTTGCCCTGCCCAGTTCAACATGGCGGAGGAGGTCCATTCACTGCCTCTGAGCCACACATACCATCCCAGTTCCAAATATGCAGCTGGTTTATGTTGAGCCCTTAAGTAGCTCGTAACAGACTGCTTACAAACCCCATTTAAATGCTCAGCCTCCTAAAAGAGTCAGAGTTCATGATAGCAGCACAGCCCAGAAAGCGGCCATTTCAAAATGTCACAGCTTTTTTTCTGCTATAGCTGAAGCAGGAAAACTTCTCTTAAAGGCGCCATGCCTCTGCTTGTTTCTAACAAATAGTGCCCACCCAAGAAAATGCTGCTACCAAACCATGATTAAAGCCGTTCTTTTGTCTCTAGGATTTCTTTTTAAGCTTTGTCAGGTTTTACATGTATTTAGTCAACCATGTTGGAGTACCAATTTGTTGTAAGGAGCCACTTGTTGGTTCCTGTCTGCTCAACCCCAAAATAATCACACAGAAACTGTATTAATTAAATCACTGCTTTGCTAATTACTTAAGTGTATTGTTGTCTAGCTCTTACATCTAGAATTAACCCATCTCCATTATTTTATATTTTACTATGAGGTTTATGGCCTACCGGCAAGATTCCAGCATGTCTATCTCTGGTAGCAGCTCCATGGATTCTCTATGACTTTTTCTTCTTTCTCCCAGCATTCAGTTTAGTTTTCCCTGCCTACCTCTATTTTCTGTGAAAGCCCAAGACAGTTTCTTTATTAATCAATGGTATTTATAGCACACAGAGTGGAATATCATGCTAGAATATTCTAATTATTTAATCAAAGGAGAAAGAGTTAGTTGATATGAAAGATCTTAAGTCTTTTTACATATCAGTTCTCATGTAAAATTTGTGAGATAAATTCTCAAATTCTAGTATGATTCCTAACAGTATTCTTTTAAGCATTTATACACCAAGGTTCTAAGCAGAGGTTATTTGCTTTGAAGACTAAAAGCAGAACTGTTTGTTGGTAGCTTACAGATTTTCACTATGTTTTCTCTGTTGCAGTTTATCATGCTGACATACCTCTTCATGCTGGCCTGGCTTGGAGTCACAGCTTTCACCTCATTGCCTGTGTACATGTATTTCAACCTGTGGACCATCTGCCGAAATACCACACTAGTAGAGGGAGCAAACCTCTGCTTGGACCTTCGTCAGTTTGGTAGGTAGATAGTGAGTCTCAAAGTACAAAACTACTTTGATTAGCTACCTCTAAAATATTGTACAGTAGGAATATTTTTCTGGACAATATGTGATGATTCTGTGGGGATAGTATAGACAGATTGATAGGGGGCATCCATAGGGTTCTGCTACAATGGAAGTTCCAAAGCCATCCCTCTCCTATCCATCCTGATAAAGTTCTGATGCCCTGTGTATTATGATATAAATTTTGGGGCAGGAAGAGGTGCTCTGTATGCAGGGTTCTTGGTTAGAGGGAGTATGGGCTACTGCTTTTACTGAGATTGCAGCCTAGGCATCAAAAGGCTTGGGAACACACATAAAGCAAAGCCACCACAGTTACAAGAAAACATTGCCCTTTCTGGCTCAAACTCAATGTCTTCACTTTATTTTCCCATTCCTTAAAGTGAAAATTGAACATACATAACTGCTCTTTCACAGCTAACAGAAAATAAAATGAATACTTAATTTAATTGTATTCCTGGTGACCAACCAATAATTTTTCAGTAGAAGTTCATCGTGATTTCATAAGACATAATTACATAAATACTATACCTTATTAATCTGAGATTTAAATTAATATTAGCTATTAAAGTTATTTATTTTTATTGTTAACCCATTAATACTATTCATTTTGTTCCTTGGTTTTTGTCTTTGTGTTTTCTTTTTTCTTTTTTTAATTTAGCTATATATTTTTCTCCACTCCCCTTCCTTCCTCTCCTCTTCCCTTTCCCATGACCCCCAAGCTCACAATGTCCTCATGAGATCTTGTCTATGTCTCCTTATGTAGATCCATGTATGTCTTTCTTAGGGCACTCTTTGTTGTCTAGGTTCTCTGGGGTTGTGGACTGTAGGCTGTTTTTTTTCTTTGTGTATAAAAGAAACTTATGAGTGAGTACATATTATATTTATCTTTCTGGTTCTGGGTTAAGTTTCTCAATAGGGTGTTTCCTAGAGCCATTCATTTGCCTAAGAATTTCAAGGTGTCATATTTTACCACTGAGTAGTACTCCATTGTGTAAATGCACCACATTTTCTTTATACATTATTCAGTTGAGGGGAATCTAGGTTTTTTTCAGGTTCTGGCTATTGCAAATAATGCTGCTATGAACATAGTTGAGCACATGTTCTTGTAATATGATTGAGCAACCTTTGGGTATATACCCAAAAGGGGTAAAGTTGGGTCTTGATGTAGATTGATTCCTAATTTTCAGAGAAGTCGCCAGACTCATTTTCAAAGAATCTGTACAAGTTTGCACTCCTACCAGCAATGTGGAGTGTTACCTTTACCCCACATCCTCTCCAGCATAAACTGTCATCACTGTTTTTGGTCTTGGCTATTCTTAACAGTGTAAGATGGAATCTCAGAGTTGTTTTGATTTCATTTCTCTGATGGCTAAGGATGTTGAGCATTTCCTTGTCTTTCAGCCATTTGAAAGTCCTCTGTTGAGAGTTCCCTGTTTAGTTCTGTAGCCATTTTTTTGCATTATTTGTTATTTTGTTATAAAGTCTCTTAAGCTCTTTGTATATTTTGCAGATCAATCCTCTGTCCAATGTGGGGTTGGTAAAGATCTTTTACCACTCTGTAGTTCCTTTGTCAAAAATCAGGTGATCATTAGTGTGTGGATTGATATTCAGGACTTCATTTTGATTCCATTGGTCCTCCTATCTGTTTTTATGTTTTCATTACTATAGCTCTACAGTAGAGTTTGAAGTCAGGGATTGTGATGCCTCCAGAAGTTCCTTTATTGCACAGGATTGTTTTGTCTATCCTGTTTTTTTTTGATTGTTTGTTTTTGTTTTTCCACATGAAGTTGAGTATTGTTCTTTTGAGGTCTGTGACGAATTGTGTGGAAATTTTGATGGGGATTGCACTGAATCGAATATGGACCCTGGGTATCAAACTCAAATTATTGTTTTATTATTAACATCTTTTCCTATTTGCTTGCAGCAATACTCCAGACCTAAATTTTATAGATTCTGTACTAAAGATGTGTGTTACAGTCTAGAAATATGTGTATTTAAAAATTCCTCTGGGGAGTTGGTATATGAATCAACAGGCAAGCGTCAGCATGAGTGAAACAGCAAATTCTTTTAATTCCTGCTTGCTAATAGCACTGGGTGTAATATCATCATAAGAAGGGACTCTCTTCTGAGCAATATGTCTATAAATTAACGAAAGTCTTGATCAAGCTGAACAAATTTAATCCTGACTTAGTACAATCTGGGGCGTAATCACTCAAATATTTGTGATGCTTCACATTAATGAACCAAAACAATGAACTAGCTACAATCAAATCTGAACAATCCAAGGGATAGATTTACTTTAGTCCTCATGAAAAGTGTTTTAAATTGCTGAGTTAATTTTGTATTTCATATTCATGAGCCTGGGCACAGTAATGATGGAAATAAAAGCTGAGAAATAACTTTTTTGCAGTCAAAAGATTTTTCTCTTGAGGATCTTTAAAACATATTTAATGTTAACCTATAATTTTCTACATACTGCAGGGATTGTGACAATTGGAGAGGAAAAGAAAATTTGTACTATCTCTGAGAATTTCTTGAGGATGTGTGAATCTACTGAGGTGAGAATTTTAAAATTTTGTCAAAATTTTAGCATACAGTTTTCTGCTTAAAGGATGTATTCTAATTAAATATATTTGATTTTTTTCCTGTCACAGATTGTTTTACTTGTGATTTGTCACTATTTTACAGGTTACTAAACAACAACTATAAAAACTATTTTGTATATTTAAATACAGTTATTATAAATGTTTGAGATGTTATAGAAAATCATTTCAATGTAGGTTGAAAATTATGAAGATATATCATAATCTATATTATTAAATACATATTGTAAAATCCATCATTTTCAATGATAGCCTCATCTTTATTTTATTTTTGAATTATTACTTATTAGTTTTTATTTGAATATTTCTGTTTAGCCTCATCTTTATAATGAATACTAGTAAAATAGTTCAGTTATAATGATTTAAGTGATTTGAAAGAGAAAGGATATTTTAAAGTTTTTCTTGATAAAATGCATGACTTGTCAAGAGCTCCCACTTATTAATGATATACTAAGTCATCTTTATATGATAGTGCCAGTCCCAATCTCTCTTCTCTATGTAACTGACGCACCTTATTTTTTTTTATTATGTGTGTGATGTTCGTTTTGTTCTGTTCGGTTTTTGTTTCCTTTTGTTTTGCAGCTGAATATGACCTTCCACTTGTTTATTGTGGCACTTGCTGGAGCTGGAGCAGCAGTTATTGCTATGGTAAGTCTCTCACAGCTTAATGATTGACTTAACAACTTGAATTGCAATGCTATTTGCTTGAATACTTAATTTGCTTCTCAGACATTTTCCTTATAAGATGTTATTGTCAGCATAGTAAAAAAGGAGTCTGGGGATATGGGTCATTGGTTAAGAACACTGGTTGCTATTCTAGAGGAGCTGAGTTCAATTCCTAATATCCACATGACAACTTACAACTGGTGATCTGACACCTTTTTATGGCCTCCATAGGCAGCAGTCATTCATTGTGGTACACATACACGTAGAAAAGACACTCATACTCATAAAATAAAATTAAATATGATTTTTGAAAAGAAGGAGTATTTTTGAAAGTATGTTCTGATTTATTTAGGAGCTGGTAGGAGGTGGGACAGTGAGGTCAGTATGAAGGTCAGAGGACAATTTGGGGGATTGTTTTCTCTTTTTCTACCACGGGGATCGCAGGATTTGAACTTGAGTCATCAGGCTTGGCAGCAATCTCTTTTAGGCACTGAGCCATCTCACTAGACCTATAAATATTATTTTGAATAGAAAGAATGTAAAAAAATTGTGTAAAAATATTTTTTTGAAACAGGGCTTGTCTGTAGCTTTGGAGCCTATCTTGGAACTAGCTCTTATAGACCAGGCTGGCCTCRAACTCACAGARATCCACCTGCCTCTGCCTCCTGAGTGCTGGGATTAAAGGCCTGTGCCACCACCTCCCTGCTAAATTCTTTTAAGGTTAATTCTATCTGGATAGTATTATTCTAAGATTCTGGGCGACCATAAAAGATTGTCAACACTGTTTATGGCTTCTTCACTTTGGTAATAGTTCAGGTCATAGGAGGCAGGATTAACATAACTACCACTACTATTTCTGAAACTAAGAACATATATTTAAATTTTCCTCCATTTAAAGTACTTTAATAATTGCCCATTCAATATTTGTAGCAAAAGTTCTTTATACAATCTTGTTCTGTATTTGCCATATAGCTATTATCTTTTCCAAAAATAGATGAGAAATTTATGATTTATATTCTATTGAAATATTGATGACACCATCTATAATTTTAAGTCAGGGTCACAGGATTAATATTAAAATCAGCAGTTTCTCTACTCAATTGTTTTGTAACAATGCTAAGAAGGACCACATGCCAGAATCATCCTGAGATAATCTTACCGCCTGCAACCAGGGAATGGTAGCAAGAGCATGACATTAAGGTTAAAACTCTCCCTCACTTCAGAACTAAATGGTCCTGGATTTCTTTTTGTCATTTTACTCATGTATGTTTATTTAATAAGTTACATTCAAGCAGTAAAACAATATGTTTAGCAATTTATGGATAATATTTTCTCACATAATGAAGAGGAAGGTTTTGAACACATAAAATTATGTATTTATTTGTCAGTTATTCTAAATACCCATTGATTTTGTTTTATGTAAATTATTTAGTTTTAGAAGTTGATAGAAACTCAATATATATTATTTCTTTAATGGTTTTGGAAATCCTAAATTAAGGCTAATGAACATGTATATTATTTCATTTGCTTTCTGTGGTAAAAGGACAAATATACTTTCTATCACTATGTGATTTTCCAGGATACAAAACACAATCATTAACCATATTCACCATGCCAGGAAACAGATCTGTTCTGCTTCCCCTCCAGTCATTTTTGTGTCCTTTGACATAAAATATCTCTCCCATAGTCTCCATAAACCCTGGGCAATTCTACTTTCTACCACAAGTTAAAATGTTAGATTGAGCATATTGCAATTTTTAAAACTTTGTGGTTGGTTCTGGATTGTGTCTAAATATAATCAAAGTGTTAGTTTAGTAACAGAATTTTCTGAGGCCATTCTTCTTAGCACAATATAAATTCAAAATATGAATTACATAAGGGAGTATTTTTTCTTATATATTGTACAGTATGTTTCACAGATATGTGAATAAGAAGCATGCAATCTTAGGATTTGGGTAAATGACGATAGCATAGACAGGGAAACATTAAGGAGCATTTATAATCAGAGTTGGATTATTTCAAAATTGAAAAGGAAAAATAGATATTTTGCTGAGAGAAAAATACATTTTAGTCATAGTGTCTTTATCACATAAATGTTTATTTTTGAATTGTGAAACTTTCCTAAATAGATATATAGTTTGGTTATTTATTTAATCGCAGCAGCAATATACTGATAGGGAACAGACTTCCAGTGTAAATGATATTATCTCCATCAGGTCCACTACCTTATGGTTCTGTCTGCCAACTGGGCCTATGTGAAAGATGCCTGCCGGATGCAGAAGTATGAAGACATCAAGTCGAAGGAGGAGCAAGAGCTTCATGACATTCATTCCACTCGCTCCAAAGAACGGCTCAATGCATACACATAAATAAGTATCTCTGTTCCTTACCATTTGAATGCATTGGTGTTTAATTAAGGGCCATCCAACCATCCAACCTGTGAAAAGCAAAATCTGAGTGCTTCTCATCAAAGAGATGTAAGGTGACTAATGAATCACTGAAGCAGAGCTCTTTGCTGTTTAGCATTCCATCTTCTAATTTGTTAAACTGGAATAACCAAATTTCTTCTACAAGCTCCTATTCAGCTTTTTTTTAATTTGTCAAACTGATTTAGTAATAATGTAAGATCAATGACATTAACACTGTCAAATGCAAATATTTGATTTTTAATCACCCCACATATCACACATAACTCTTTTAGCATTGTTTCTTATGTTTTGAAAAGAAAATAGCTTTTTATACTTTTTAGTTTTGATTTCGGGAACTAGTTTAACTACAGGTAACCTTCAAAGGGACCATTGTACATTATAAACAAGAGACAGAGATGGCATCATGATGACTCTTCTTGAAATATGGAAATCTAGTCTGGAGATCAGTAGCCACATGGCTATAGGCCCTGGTTAATGTTTTCATCATTCTAAGGTGCAATTTCTAAATTTATAAGTAGGTTTTAAAAAAAAGTGCTTCTTATCTTTGTTAACATTGTATTTTTTTCCTTGATGTACTTAAAAGGTATTTCTCTGATTACACATGTTTATGTTGTGAGCATGTAGAAACAGTGATGCTAATGCATGGCCAGTTGCCTTCTAAGATTGTGACACCAGGCTTACCTTTTAACGTTTAATGTAGAAACAATTATCATGGAAATAACTCCTGTGGACTGTTGGAGAATGATCTTTTTTTGTGATTTATGCAGTGGCTGGATTGGATCTTTTAATATGCTAATGTGGAAAATTAATTGCCTTTATGAAGGTGATATATTAAACATAAGCACACTATCCCCCTGAAGACTTGTTTTACCCACTTAAAACCTTTAATGGATTGCACCTCTGTAAGCTATTTCTTAAAATGTGTATGATATATTTGAAAAGACTTCCATTAATATAATAGCTTTGCTTGCAGCCTTCTAATATATGTTGGTTTACCTGTAGTGTTTTCTAAAGGGTGGTCAGAGGCCACTATAGAATGTATTGTTTGGGAGTGTAGTGATATATTTGTGTCTTTATTTCAAGTAAGTCATTTTAACCGAATGTTCATTCATATTCATTTATAAGAAGTACCTATATCAAGTAAATTTGAAAAGAAAAACAATCAGTGTTACTGGACCAAATTTAGTGTTTATTTTAATCTTGACTCTCTTCTGATTCTTTCTAATGCTACAAGAATGCTGTAAAGTGTCATTTAAAATAATGATGTAGCCTGACAAGACATTTTGTCAGTGTATAAACCTAGGTAGTGTTGTGCACTGATTTGACCATTGTGAAATCCTCCCTCAGTGTAAGTGCATTCCCAATAAAATTTATTGAGTGAAACAATCTTTGTACAACTACTAGTCATGCATCATCAGTAATTTTACAAGTTCTTGTAGTAAGTAGGGGGTATTACTAGCGTTATCTGTGGCATGATTATGCATTCTATAATATTAATTTGGGGGTATTTTGCTTTTTAACACTTAGATTATCTTACTGGTTCAACAATTTTTCTGATATATGCAGTATTAAAGATATTCAGCAAAAGTATTAATGGGCTTCTTCAAATTCTATATTATAGTGTTTCAGTTCTGTGTCTACAGTTTGTGATGATTTTTAAAACTGTCTCCTAAATTTATGTAACGATGTTGACATTTTGGCTTTCATTTCTGGTTTTAGGGTTTGTATTTTCACGGAGTGCTTTGTAGCAGGCATTACAAGTAATCTGTTTTGTACATAAATGTGCCAACAGCTTGATGGTGGCGTTTTTGAAATGTAGAACAAAGTGCTTGCAAAATGTAATAAATACACTTGTGTACTTTGTGTACTTATTCTTTATTTCTGTGGTGTTTTTTTGTTTGTCTTGATTCCTCCTCTTCTTGTGTGTGTAGTCTTTTCATATGCAGTAGTTGCCATCTCAGGAAGAGCCTTATTTCAGTTGAGGGGAATCTGAAACTTTAACAAAATAAAAATTGTGTGCGAATGTCATCCACTGCGGTAAGACGGACAAATGGCCAACAAATATCATCTTTGGTAGCTATTTCGTGTTGATAAACGTTGTTTGCCCATTTTCATGTTTGTTTTCTTGCCTGATTTCTATTTTTTGTGCTTTCCCTAGGAATTCACAGACTTAGAGACCAACAAAAAGAAAGACGAATGTAACTCAAAAAAAATGGTTTCTTAGTTCCTTTCCAAATATCAAGGTGAGAACAATGAAATGGAAAAAATGTATTTTCTAGAATTTTTGGTTTAAATGTAAATTATTTTTCTTCTTGTGGCCAAAGTCACAAAGAAATTACATCAGAGTTACCAGTTAATTTCATAAGATGTGGAAGATTGCATTCTTTACTCTTGCGTTGCTATATGTAGCAAGATGAAAATATCAAGAACATCCATGAAGAGCATGTGCAATACTTGTAAGTATATCTACACAAGTAGAAGTCATTTTTAAGATAATAGGAAAGTCATCCCTCCATGAATCCTATTAAATGATAGTTATATTTTTTATATTTTCAGGGTTTATTAATTTTAGTATAGCATTAAGATAAATTGTTTTAATATATCAATGTGAACAAAGCTTTGATAATACTATCTTTCCAATTTACCCCTGGGAAATCTGTTTTTGGATTCCACAGGGATATTTGAAGCTAGAATATTGAACCTCATATACATTATGTTTCACCTTTGCATACACATACCTATGATATTGAATATATGTCATATACAATGAAAAATTAGTAAAATAACAATGAAAAGGACAGCTATAGCAATATAATAATTAAGATAACATGATATTTCTATTTTGTCTCTTATCTCTGGTTATGGTTCCCTCTCCCTTCTCTAGCAATTGCCATACTGCTGAAGCATATGTACTGTGGATTCACTGGTACATACATATATACAAATGTGCAGTAAGTGCACTGTGGATACACTGGACAAATGATAGTGTGTACACTGTGGGTACATTGGATAAATGGGTAGTATGTACACTGTGGATACACTGGACAAATGGGTAGTGTGTGCACTGCAGATACACTGGACAAATGAGTAGTATGTATACTGTGGGTTCACTGCACAAATGGGTAGTGTGTGAACTGTGGATACACTGGAAAAATGAGTAGTATGTATACTGTCGATACACTGGACAAATGAGTAGTGTGTACACTGTGGAAACACTGGACAAAGGAGTAGTGTGTGCACTGTGGATACACTGGACAAAGGGGTAGTGTGTGCACTGTGGATACATTGGACAAAGGGGTAGTGAGTGCACTGTAGATACAATGGACAAAGGGGTAGTGTGTGCAGTGTGGATACACTGAACAAATGGGTAGTATGTACATGGTGGATACACTGGACAAATGGGTAGTGTGTACACTGTGGATACACTGAACAAATGGGTAGTGTGTACACTGTGGGGTCACTGGATAAATGGGTAGTATGTGCACTGTGTATACACTGGACAAATGAGTAGTATGTACACTGTGGATACACTGGACAA